>APFE030626919.1:74241-99865 GCA_000404065.3 Pinus taeda
AATTGCGGATTAACCACTTACAATTATTAATATGGGCTTTATTGACTCTTAACTATGACGTGGTCCCATTACATAGATAAGGGGGTTAGGGTGGGACCCTAACAGGATTTGATAAGTATTTGATGGTTATTGGATGCATGGGCTAATAAGTGTTATTTCAGCTATTATGAAAGGGAATTAGACCTTCTTTGTTATTCTCAGATAAGTTTTAGACTCCTATGATAAGATATTCTTTCATGACCTATAGCTTACATGATGTTGGGCCTCAAATATGCCCATTTTTCCATCGTACAATATCACCATTCATAACCTAAATTCCTATACTTTTACACTCATTTCATACCATAATTCCACAACTTGCTGCCAATACATATCCTACGCCTCGTGGTTGATTATCATTAGTTTTATTAACTTTTATATGATTAGAGATGATTTTTTCATGATTTTCTAATTATGGCTTTTCCAAGTCCATTTACTGCAGACATCCATTCCAAAAATTCTTCATCATTCAATTAAACTAGTTGCTACAAGTTAAGTACGAAATAAATTTCTCTAGGTGAAAATCTAAACTTTGTGCTCAAATTAAGAAGAATCTCGAGATTCCAAGATTTGTATCTCGTTCAGAATAGCATCATTCAGGTAACCCATAAACCGTTTGTCAAAATTCATCACCACGAAGAAGTTAGGGTCAGCACAATTCTTAAGTACAAAATCAGTGCCATAATTCTTTGTGTAAGTAAAAAATCAATGAACAGTTTCGGGTGTGAACAGTTTCGGCCAGACTCCCATGTGGAGGACCACGATTTGGATAAGTTTCTTTATGCTCAAAAAAGGAATTAGTTCCTCCAACTACACCATGATCAAGATGAACCCAACCGTGACCCATTTGAAGACTCTAGAATATGCATACAACTTACTTTAGCCTTTATATTGTATTTAATTTTTTTAGTTAGTTGGTTGTGCCTTGTTTTCATTGGCTGCACTGTATGAAGCCCGATGCTGTCTGCATGTACGCTAGAGTAGTAGTGGAAGTCGCAAGCAAGGGGGGATTGTTATGTAATTTCTGTTGTAAGAAGATTTACGTTCAAGTGGAAATGGAGACTTTGATGTATCTGTTGTTGGAATTCATGTTTTGCTGAACCTTAACACATAATCTGATTTTGCACTTTAATCTTTGTAAGTATTAATGTGTTCTGATTTTTAAAAGAATTATTGTGCTAATTTAGACTTGATCCGGGAGTGGCAATGGCACGCCACTACCCAGAAACAAGTCCTGTAATTAGTATAAATTGTAGGAAGTATGTTTTATTGAATTTCATAGATTTACATTTCAATCCAAAGTCATTTGTAGAATAGATCTTAGATTTACTGTGTCTCATTCCGTACTTAAGCATTTACTCTGCTTTTCATGGATCTGAATGAATATCTTGTCTTTAAATCGTTGTAAACCAGAAATGATAGTGTTGATTGATGATTCTCGATGCATGAGTGGTTTCTCTAATACACTTTCATGGTTAAGAACATTTAAATGAGTGCTTTAAATTCAGAAGGATACAAAGGTTAAATCATCGTGTCATGAGTTCGAAAATGTAATTGATTTTATGATCTTGCTTCCTATACATTTCCATTTGGTATTGAATTCTGTTGCATCATGTTTATATTAAGAATGCTCAAGAGTAACGAGACAAGATATTGGTTGCATTGGTTATCGATTGAGTTTGTAGCTTAGTTTTGAGGCTTAGTATAATCATAATAAGATTGGATTGAAAACTGTAAATTAATGCTCTTCCGTAGGAATGATTTTTTGTGTTTATTTGCAGTAGTTTTAAATTAGAATAAGCTTTGATCATTGAGTCCTTTAAATATGAGTGTATTAATTTAGGTAGTGTAAGGATATTAATTTGAAACTATCAATTAATTTCTTTTAAAGTTTTTGTAGAATTGAATGTGTGAGCTAGATAAGATCAAGAAATTAATTGAATTCTTGTTGATTTGCTTTATGCACCTCGAGAATTAGATTAGATTCAATATTGTTTGGATTGTTTATTTTCCTTAGTTTAGAATTTCTTGGATTAGAATAAGTTTTGTCTGGATTGAAATTAGCATAAGGTTGGTATTGTTTTGAATAATAATTAGTTTTGTGTGATTTAAGATTTCTATTACTTAGATTAAATAAATCTTATTGTTTGGATTTCAATTAGGTTTTACTTGCATTGAAATTAATTTTTTATTGAAATTAAGATTTACTTTACTTAGATTGAAATTAAAATTGTTCAGTAATTCATATTCTGTACTTAATTCAGGGATAGAAATTTTGTACTTAATTTAGGAATCAATTTTAGATTTCATGATGTTAATTTAGGTTAAATGCCCTGATCCTGTGTTACTTGCACTTGTGCCTCTGAGTCTTATGACCCGGGAGTGATAATTTAATGTTGGAATTATAACACATATAATTTCCCCAACATTTTTGGCACTGTTGTCAGGGAGGTGCTAAAGGGATTAGAGCATAGTTTCTTTCACAAGTTTTTTTTGTGTGATCTTAGTTGCAAGACAATCAAAGGGTGGAGAGTGTATGGTAAGACTTGAGTGAAGAGCCATGCATCCTCTATGGCGGGGTTGCTCCAAATTTTGGTTGTCCAATTAAGCAAGTTTGGTGAGGTTTATTGCAATTAGTAGTTTTTATTCATTTAGATTAAAATTTCAAGCTCTTTAAAGATAAAACATTTTTGGGTGCTGTAAGAATCCCTTGATACTAATCCATGTTGCGAGACATGAATCATCAACCAGCAGGAGAAATTCAAGAATAATTGAGAAGCTTGAAGAAGATCCCTCGAAGCACTTTCTCAAATCCTAGCAGTAGCTAGGGTATCTGCCTCTCAAGAAGAGTCCATCCTGATCGCATTCATAAAATTATTTATCTCTCCACAACTAGAAAAAGATTTGGAAGTCTCCCTTGATTCCTCTTTCCTATCTACCAAGAAGACTAAGAACTCATGTACCAAATCCAATGGGGAGCATCCAGCTGAAACTGAGATCTAAGAACTTTCACCATGCTGAGCAACAAGCCTTGTTTGCATTCCTGAGACCAATTATCCAAGTTTTTGTGACATGATCGAGGAGGAATTTCAGAGAGGTCCAAATAAAGAAATGGGCCAATACCATCAGGATTACATCGAGTATTGGTTCCAAATCAGAATCCAGTCAAAGTACCACTTTCATCTTCAAACACTCTTTGCATCACATCTTTCAAAATTGCTGATTTTTCATGCTCATATACCGTCTAAAGTTTATATGTTAAATTTGGGCATGAATATATCTTTGTACCTGATCCGAACATGGCTTCATTGGAAGCTCTCTTTCAAATGAAGGAGGACATATTTTCTTCATTATAGTAGGAAAGTTAGTATTGTAAATAAATAAATGAAAATAGTAAAGAGAAAAATAAGTCCTTTTGTGAAAACCAACTTGTTTGGTGTAACTGGGTAGGGAATTTGCTTGAAAACCAGATAAACGGTAGGCAAGGTTCCCAATAAAGCTTGTAAATTTGTATGATTTCTTCAAATAATGTATCTTTCAAGTCATTATGTTTGTAATCAAGTTGGTTGATGTGGGATCCCTTAAGGCCCACCTGCCAATAAGCCTTGTCCCATCGACATCAACAAATTATCTGAGACCAAGGTTAGATAAGGTGTCTATAAGCCTTCACGCCTTAATGGGAGGTATCCTTGTCATCTACTAAGGAAATACATCAATGTTTCTTGGTGGATGAATTCTGCAAACTATTTGACTTCGACAAATCCATTCATGGCTAGTAGAATGTACCTAGTGCCTTGATTACCATTGACATCAAAGGTGGGATATCTCGCATTGGTTAACGACCTCCTCAATAGTCAGTAATCCAATGGTTCTTGCTTATCTTCGACATTGACACCATTTATTCACATATGTAAGATTGCACACGGGTGTGTAGAGGTTGAAGACTATATGGTTTTGTGATCTCAACACAAATTTGTAGCAATGCGGATCTTTGTATCAAGATTTCCATTTTCATTTGCAGCAGTATATTTATTTCAGCAGAGGCTGTCATATAGCAGCACTGGCCATCATTTGCAGCAACAATCACCTTTCCTCAATTGTTTGGGGACATACAACTCCTCAGTCATGGGGGAGAAGGGACCTTCAGTTCATCCTTCAGCCCTTCAGTTCAAACTTCAGCTTTCTTCAACAAATTAGATCTACAGTCACATCAACTTCATCTAGTTCATCTGCCACTTCATCTTGCAACACTGAGCACATCAACAACAAAAGTAAAACTTGATGTAAATTTGTCTTAATATTCTCTATTTCATTAAAAGGTTTAGGAAAATTAATGATTCACCACTTCTCATTCCATGCATTTCATATTTCATAAATCATTATCCTTCTCTCTTCATTCCATTCGTTATTCATAATAAAAAGACTTATACTATGATTACAAGACCATGTTATAATAAAATCCTTATGGTGTATTAATAAAAGCAGTCTCTATAAGTTTCTTCTCCTCCCATGATAACAAGCATTCTATTCAGAGGATGAAGTCATTAATGCCATGAAATTATAAAGGAAACCACCTATAAGAATTGGTCTTGTGATGACAGAGTATGTAAGCACCCATTCACATACCTACCATCTCCATCACTGCCTCATTTCAGCCATCATCTCTTCCTCATGCATCCCTTTCTTGTCCTTAATTTGTATTGCTCAATAAGTTAGTATGATATGTTAAATGTAAAGAGTGCTGCTCCATAAGAACCAACACCTCTAACTATTCAAACAATGTTGCTCCACAAGAACCAACATCTACAAAACAATGTCAATAATTTGTTAACGACAAGGGATATGTTTGCATGAGGACATGCAAATCCTTAGGCATGGGAGGATGTTGGGCCTCAAATATGCCCATTTTTCCACCATACAATATCACCATTCATAACCTAAATTCCTATACTTTTATGTCACCCATTTCATACCATAATTCCACAACTTGCCACAAATACATATCCTACGTCTCGTGGTTGATTATCATTTGTTTTCTTAGATTTTCTATGATTAGAGATGATTTATTCATGATTTTTTAATGACGGTTTTGCCAAGTTCATTTACCGCAGGGATTCATTGCCGAAATTCTTCATCATTCAATTAAACTAGTTGCTACATGTTAAGTACAAAACAAATTCCTGTAGGTGAAAATCTAAAATTTGTGCTTAAATGAAGAAGAATCTCAAGATTCCGAGACTTGTATCTTGTTCAGAATACCCTCATTCTGGTAACCCAAAAACCGTTTGTCAAAATTCATCACCACAAAGAAGTTAGGGTCAACACAATTCTCAAGTATAGAATTAGTGCCAAAATTCTTTGCATAAGTACATAGTCACTGAACGGTTTTGGGTCTGAACGGTTCGGCCAGACCCCCACGTGGAGGATAATGATTTGGATAAGTTTCTTTATGCTAAAAAAGGGAATTAGTTCCTCCAACTACACCATGATTAGGATGAACCCAAGCGTGACCCATTTGAAGACTCTCTAGAAGATTGCGTACGACTTACTTTAGCCTTCATATTGTATTTAATTTTTCTAGTTAGTTGGTTGTGGCTTGTTTTCATCAAATGCACTGTATAAAGCCCAATGATCTCTGCATGTATGCTAGAGTAGTAGTGGAAGTAGTAATTAAGGGCGAATTGTTATGTAATTTCTGTTGTAAGAAGATTTACGCTCAAGTGACAATGGAGACTTTGATGTATTTGCAGTTGGAATCCATATTTTGCTGAATCTTAACACATAATTTTGATTTTGCAATTTAATCTCTTAAGTATTAACGTGTTATGATTTTTAAAAGAAGTATTGCGTTAATTTAGACTTTCTCTAGGAGTGGCAAGGGCCCACCACCACTTGGAAACAAGTCCTGTAAATAGTATAAATTGTAGGAAGTATGTTTTATTGAATTTCATAGATTTACATTTCAATCCAAAGTCATTTGCCGAATAGATCTTAGATTTATTGTCTCATTTCGTACTTAAGAATTTACTCTTTTTTCGTGGATCTGAACGAATATCTTGTCTTTAAATCATTGTAAACCAAAAAGGATTGTGTCGATTGATGATTCTCGATGCATGAGTGGTTTCTCTAATACACTTTCACGGTTAAGAACATTTAAAGGAGTGTTTTCAATTTGGAAGGATACAAAGCTTAAATCATTGTGTCATGAGTTCGATAATGTAATTGGTTTTCTGATTTTTCTTCTTGTACATTTCCATTTGGTATCGAATTCTGTAGCATCATGTTTATATGAAGAATGCTCATGAGTAATGAGACAAGATATTCGTTGCATTGGTTATCGATTGAGTTTGTAACTTAGTTTTGAGACTTAGTATAATCATAATAAGATTAGATTGAAAACTGTAAGTCAATTCTCTTCTATAGGAATGATTTTCTATGTTTATTTGTAGTAGTTTTAAATTAGAATAATCTTTGATCATTGAGTCCTTTAAATATGAGTATGTTAATTTAGGCAGTGTAAGGATATTAATTTGAAATTGTCATTTAATTTCTTTTAAAGTTTTTGCAGAATTGAATGCGTGAGCTAGATAAGATCAATAAATTAGTTGAATTCTTGTTGATTTGTTTTATGCATCTCGAGAATTATATTAGATTCAGTCTTGTTTGGATTGTTTATTTTCCTTAGTTTAGAATTGCTTGGATTAGAATCAATTTTGTCTGGATTGAAATTAGCATAAGCTTGATATTGCTTTGAATAGTAATCAATTTTGTGTGGTTTAAGGTTTACACTTCTTAGATTAAATAAATTTTATTACTTGGATTTCAATTAAGATTTACTTGCATTGAAATTAAGTTTTGATTGAAATTAAGTTTTACTTTACTTAGATTGAGATTAAAATTGTTTAGTAATTCATATTCTATACTTAATTCAGGGATATAAATTTCGTACTTAATTTAGGAATCGATGTTATATTTCATGATGTTAATTTAGGTTAGATTCTTTGATCCTACGTTACCTATACTTATGCCTCTAGGTCTTACGACATTGGATTGATAATTTAATGTTGGAATTATAACACATTTTCCCCAACAATTCACCATATGTTTAACGAAATGAATGTTATGGTTAGGCTTGGTTAGGTCAAGTGCTTGCTCAAGTTTTGTATGAATATCATTTTGATTATGTCATTTATCACTGATAAGTTACAAGAAGTTCTAGGCAGTGGTCTGGAAAAGTGGCTCAGATCTTGGGATCGCACCCTCTGAACTAAAAATTTTGGGTTATGACTGTAGGGAAGAAAGCTTATGCATGTGGTTGAAGGGTCATAACCACACCATTGCAGGATTGTGCATGCGGTTGTGGGCCCAGGTCAGTGAAAAAGCTATCCAACTTAGTGTTTGGTCACTTGGGTTGGTTCCTTGGCCCCTAAGTGTCATGTAAGCCTTGAGGAATGTCTGTAAGTTTTCAGTTGTCGGCCCCACTTCCATAATTTAAGCTTGGAGGTTGGGTCATGTCATAGTAACACTTGGTCTCATGTTTACCCTAACAAACTAGTGAAATTGGGTAAATATGGGAGGGAGTGCATTATAGGCTTGGTGTTTTAACATGTGGAAAACATTATTTGCCTCATCTAGGTGCTTTCTTGGTGGAGTAAGTGATTTATGTCTTCTTTCATTAGTCTAACTTAGGAAAAATAAAATAATTAAATCCAATTAATTATTGTGGAATATTGAGTCATTTTCTACGGATAAACAATTTAATTATTTAAGTGACTTAGAAACAATCTTAACCAATGATCTCTAAGATGGTTCTAGAAGGGAGAATGGGGTTAGGGATTTGGACTCAATACAAGATTATAAAGAGGGCCTAGTGAGGAGGTGAAGACAAAATTTGTGTGAGGGAGTCATCATTCAAAGACAATAATTGTGTCTAAGTGTGAGTGGCTTTGTGGACAAGGAATGTAGAGAAGATAAGCGTGAGTGGATTGGGGCGAATCCAGGAGTGCTGAGTAGGAGGAGATTGCAGGGTTGAGTTTCTAGAGGGAGATCAATTTTATTTAGAGGAGGTTCAGTTGCTGGAGGGTTGAGTTTTCACTAGTGTGCATCGGCGACACATAAGGAGGGTGCAGGTTGAGTTGCTGGTTGAGTATTTGGGCTGAGCTTTCTAGGCCAATTTCACTTAGAGGCTAATTTACTTGAGACCAAATTCCTTGAGATAAATTCTCTATGAGGGAATCATGTTACAGGTTATGAGGTTTTGTATTTTTCCTTGTATCTCTATTGGTAGAAAAAACAAGATGTTTGAGATACTTAAACGCAAGAGAATTGTGGTTGGTGATTTTATTTTTCAATGTGCGATTGATCTCTCCAGTTTATTTCCATCACATATATTTAATTATAGAAGTTAAAAATACTACCAAATTTATTTTTCGATGAGTCAATAATTATTTTGGTAAATAAATAATTTGTTAGGGATAAATTAAATTGCCGTGAGAAAATAAATATGGCTAGTATTAGAAATTTAACTTGGTATTAGAGGAATCTAGAAGACTATGAAAGAGAGATCTAAGATCATGAGGAGGTTTTGCAACAATGAGTTTTCCTTTTTGTGAAAACAAAATTATTTATTAAAATTTTGCAGCTGGGTTTTGTGGCCATGGTTGATTTGTGGAGATGGCATCATTGAGTAGCTTGAGATATGGAAACAAGTTGGATGTGGTATCAAAATTTAGCCCTTGGAAGGATTAAATTACCATGACTCTGAAGATGAATGGTTCCTGGGATCTAGTAAGTAGAGATTTCCAAGTTCTTTTGGATTTGAATCTTGCAATGGATCATAAGCTCAAAGACACGAAAGTGAGTTGCATAATCTTGGATAGTTTGGGGGATCATTTAATTCCTCACATATTAGGAAGGATACCAAAAGCCAGATGTGGGTAGCTCTAATTGCTTTTTATCAGAGTAGAAATGAGAACATAAAAATGGTTCTACAAGAGAAGTTAAACAACATTAAAATGAATAAATATGAGACTGTGACATCTTATTTCACGAGGGTCTAATAGGATTGTGATGAGCTTGCAATTGTTGTGGAAATTGTACATGATTAAGAGCTAGTTAAAAAGTGTCTCTGAAGGGGTGCATAAAGCATTGGTCCACTTTTGTGGATGGGTTTCTTGCTTGTTAACAAGTTTTTGATTGGGGCTGGTTATGGGATGAATTCACCCAAAAGGAGATATGGGAAAATTGATTTACCAAAGGACAATGGAAAGGTGGTGAAGTGAAAGATGAGATTGCTCTTCCTGCACAAGTGAAAAAGGGAAAAGTGAAGGCCAAGCATAACTAGGGTGGAGGAGGATCTTCACATAACAAGGAGGAAAAGGACATGAGCAATGTCAAAAGCTTTGATTGTCAGAAGTTCAAGAATTTTTCTAGTCAGTGTCCAAACAAAAATAAGGAAAAGGGTATGATTGCTACAAAAACTACTACATAATTGGAGGATATGGTTGAGAAGTTTGCGAAAAAATTCATCTTAATATATTGCCTTTGTGGAACCATCACAATAGGTGTTTGGTTTGTGGAAAGTGGAGCATATTTTCACATGATGGGATATCGAGACGTCTTCACCAACATGACTAGGGGGCCGAAGGATTTTCATGTTGAGCTTAGTGATAAGGCCAAGTATGCAGATGAGGGCATTGGGAGTATTGAGTTCTAGATGGACTCAGGTAGCATCATGGAGGTGAGAAAGGTGTTATGTGTACTGGGTTTGGAGAAAAATCTCATTTCAGTTTTGGATATAGAATATAAAGGATTGGAGGTCAGCTTTATGGGAGGTGAAGTGGTTGTTGGGCTATAAGGGACCGATTTCATAAAGAAGCAAGTAATTGGTTGAAAGTAGAGGAATCTCCATTTGTTATGAGGATAACATGTGAAGGATCTCATACATGAGAGTGAAAACCAAAGTAAGATTTGACATATGAGGACGGGGAACCTACACTATAGAGTTCCTCCTACGGTATAGAGGATTGTAACTGTTTTTCCAGAGATATGCGTGGAGTAGGATGGAGTGTGTAAAGGGTTTGCACTTGGAAATCATGTCAAATTTGTGTATCCTCATAGTGATACCAGGTCTAAGGGAGTGCTAGATTTGGTGCACTAAGAAACTTTTGTTCCTATGTCTGTGACATTGATCACAAGGCCTTTATACTTTATCACATTCATAGATAATTATTCCAGGAAAACATGGATCTACTTCTTGAAGACCAAGGATGAGGTATTTTATCGGTTTCAGGAGTTCAAAGCTTTTGTGGAGAACTAGATTGGGAAGAAGATTAAGGTGATGGGATCAAATAATGGTAGTGAGTATACCCCCAATGAGTTCTAAGATTTTTGCAATGAAGCAAAGCTTAAAAGGGAGCTCATAATACCTTATAACCCTTAGTATAGTGGGTTTGCTGAGAGGAACAATAAGACCATCATGGAGGCCATGAGGGTAATGATCTATAATCAGGAGTTGCCTATGTTTTTGTGGGTGGAGTCCTACAATATAACTATGTACGTGCAGGAAAAGAGTCCTCAAAGGGTGTTGGAGGACGTAATTACTAAGAAGTTGTTTATGGGAGTAAAATAAGATGTGATTCATTTGCACATATTTAGTAACCCAATTTATGTCCATGTTCCTACAAAGAAGAAGGCTAAGTTGGATCTCTTATGTGAGAAGGGTGTATTTTTATGCTATAGTGAAGTTGCAAAGGCTTACTGAGTCTATATTTCTAGGCAAAGGAAGGTGATATTGAGTTGGGATGTTAGATTCAATGAGTGAAGGACCCTTAGGAGATCTCATGAAAAGAGCCAACAATGGTAGAAGATTGAGAGCGAGAGGCTCCCAATGCTGAGTAGGGACCAACAACACCAATAGTAGAGAAACAATTAGTAGATATGGAGGAGGAGTTACGTATTCCTTCAAGCTTTACCAAAAAGAGGCTGAGATGGGTTGAGTAGACCTTAAGAGAAATTAAGGAGAATGTGGAGGCTACTAGCATCACTTTAAGGAAGAGTAGAGAACCGATGATATTTTCTAGTTATTTGGTACTATCGAGCAATGCCAATGAGTCTGAGCCTTCCACTTTTGAGGAGGATATAGGTGAGTAAGTCTGGAGGGATGCCATGATAGAGGAGTATAGCTCCATGATCAGCAATGATGTATGGGACATTGTAGTGAGACTGGAGGGAAAATACTTGGTCACTTCTCAATGGGTCTATAAGATCAAACATGTATTTGATGGAAATATCGAGAAGTATAAAGTGAGGTTCGTGGCGAGAGCATTCTCCCAAGAGGAGGGAGTGGATTACTAGGATACATTTGTTGAAAACAACAACAAGAAATAATAAAAATAGAATCCAGAAATTCCAATTTTAATTTGTCCTTGAATTAAAATTATGAATTAAAACCGAATTTAGTCTCACCAGCTACTTGGAATTAATTAATTAATTCATTGTGGATTAATTAGTTGGAGAAATTCAAGTTAGAAGTCTTTCTCAAGTCATGCAACAATTATCCCTTAATTAAGGAGATAAGATTGAGTTATATTTGAGTTGTAATTAGTTAACTCAGTTTACTGAGTTAAGTCCAGTTAAATTAGTTCCAAATTGTTTGAGGAACTAATTGTGAGTTATCAGTCAGTTGTTGCATGCATGCACTCAACTAGTGTAGTCCAGATAACTAAAGATTCCCTCATCAGAAACTCATGCATGTTTATTCTGAGAAAGACCCAGTTGAGCTAAATGTCAAGGACAAGTTACTGTCAGTTGCATGTGTTTTCCTATAAAGGAAACTCATCCATGCAGTCAAGAAAATGTTCCTTGAGGATTGCACAGTTTTGATAGTGTGTTAGAGCAGTGTTACACTGGGTGAAGGAGATCATACCAGAGAATACCACACAAGGAAATAAGAGGATTGGAGGGTAGAGGAGAAGGCTTGTGAGAAGCTTTGATTGCTTGTGAGCATCCAGGAGGATTGTACTGAGAGCTAGCTAGCTGTGAGAGCTAAGGCTTTGTGTAATTCTGATGTATTTCCACCTTGTATGATAATACATATAGTGGGGTTTTTAGCTGAGGCTTTCCCCTGAGTATATTATGTGTTTCATGTGTATTGATTCTTCTTCTTATGGTTATATGTGTTCAGCTTTGATTCAACCCGATCTTTAAGCTTCCACAAGTTTGATAGTAGAAGTGGACTGTAGTATTTTGCTTTGGTATATTGCATTATCGAGCTAATCTACAGTCATATTTTCTACATAGATCTCAGAGGTAGATTTTTAGAGAATTTGCAGAAATTCTACATGGTATCAGAGCTAGCTGATCTATAGAGAAATTTCTACATGGTATCGTAGCCAAGTTTATCGGAGTCGTGAACAATATACGAAGAAGAGAATTTGATGTTTGAAGTTCACGGTTGCAGGTGGAAATCAAATTCATGTCATACAATAAAAAAAAATGAGATGGGACATTATGCGACTAATTGCCCATCGAAGAAGTCCAAGAAGGGATCCTTGGAAGGATCAGAAGGTGAGGCATTAGCCTCTCAATTGGAAATGGACTTTACCCTCATCGTATGCATGGTGTCATCGATGATGGGTCGTGGTTGGTATCTTGATAGTGGAGCCTCATTCCACATGACTGGCGATAAAAGTTTATTCAGTACCTTGGAGGAGAAAGACCTCAAGATGCGCATAGAGATGGGTGACGATGAAAAGTTTAGTGTTTTAGGGGTGGGCATGGTTGCTTTTCAGAGGGAGAATGGAGCTCCTATCACCCTGACAGATGTGAAGTATGTGCCTGGACTGAAGAAGAACTTGGTATTGGTCACGATGTTGGAGGACAAAGGCTACGATGTTGTCTTCAGTAAGGGAAAGGTTTTCCTTAGACACAACACCACAAGACAGGTGAAACAGATTAGTTCACGAGTCAAGAACCTGCATGCTCTTGAGGTTAAAGATGAATGTAAATCCTTGAGGAGCAAGGCAAATGTTAGAGACTTGGTGGTTGAGAGGGAGAGTACATTACCTCTCAACATGCAGTCCCACAAGAAGTCCCATACAATTGTGGAGGAGCCACAATTAGAGTCAGTAGAGGGATCACATGCAGCCATACCTCCAAGTGTGAGGTGGGGTGATGTGAAGTGATAGTCCCATGAAGGTTGAAACTGGGCAGGGTCCATTGAGAGGTTTTATATCATGGATTGTACCTTGCTACGAGAGCCCAAAGTATAGAGTAGCGGGAGGAATCAGTGGGATTGATGTAGTCAGAGATCAAAGTAACAGAGGCTAGAGCAGTCAGATACTTGAAAAGCACACAAAAGGATTGGCAACAATGCAGAAAGGCTGAGCCAGCAGAAGCGCAAAGTTTCAGTCGACAGAGGCAATAGTAGTCAGAGACTTTGATGACAAAGGCATCATTTTGATTCAGGTTGGATGCTTTTTCTGTTTCAAAAGATTGCTTAAGCAACAACACTAGAGATAAGTGTTGCATGCAAAACATTCCAAAGGTTCAGGATCAGGGTCAAGTTGAATTCCTTTCTTGTTGAGAGGGAATGTTGAAAATAGCAACAAGAAATAATAAAAATAGAATCCAGAAATTCCAATTTTAATTTGTCTTTGAATTAAAATTGTGAATAAAATCGAATTTAGTATCGCCAACTGCTTGGAATTAATTAATTAATTAATTATGGATTAATTAGTTGGAGAAATTCAATAGAAGTCTTTCTCAATTCATGCAACAATTATCCCTTAAATTAAGGAGATTATCCCTTAATTAAGGAGATAAGATTGAGTTATATTTGAGTTGTAATTAGTTAACTTAGTTTACTGAGTTAAGTCCAGTTAAATTAGTTCCAAACTATTTTAGGAACTAATTGTGAGTTACCAGTTAGTTGATGGATGCATGCACTCAATTAGTGTACTCCAGATAACTGAAGGTTCCCTCATCAAAAACTCATGCATGTCTATTCTGAGAAAGACCCAGTTGAGCTAAATGTCAAGGACATGTTGCTATCAGTTGCATGTGTTTTCCTATAAAGGAAACTCATCCATGTATTCAAGAAAAGGTTACTTGAGGATTGCGCAGTTTTGACAGTGTGTTAGAGCAGTGTGTGAGAGCAGTGTTACACTGGGTGAAGGAGATCATCCCAGAGGTAACTGCGCAAGGAAATAGGAGGCTTGGAGGGTAGAGGAGAAGGCTTGTGAGAAGATTTGATTGCCTGTGAGCATCCAGGAGGATTGTACTTAGAGATGGCTAGCTGTGAGAGCTAAGGCTTTGTGTAATTCTGATATATTTCCACCTTGATGATAATACAGATAGTGGGGCTTTTAGCTGAGGCTTTCCCCTGAGTATATTATGTGTTTCATGTGTATTGATTCTTCTTATTATGGTTATATGTGTTCAGCTCGATCTTTAAGCTTCCACAAGTTTGATAGTAGAAGTAGATTATAGTATTTTTCTTTGGTATATTTCATTATCGAGTTAATATATAGTTAGATTTTATACATAGATCTCAAAGGTAGATTTGTAGATAATTTGCAGAAATTCTACAACATTCACACCCATTGCCAAATATGCATCCATTAGAGTATTTATTTCCATTGCTCCATCTATGGGGTGGATGATACATCAGGTGGATATGAAGACTGATTTCCTTAATAACGTGATTGAATAAGAGGTGTATATTGAGTAGCCTTAGGGTTTTGTAGTGCATGGGAGAAAGTCTCATTTATGCAGGTTGAAGAAGGTCCTTTGTGGGTTGAAGCATGCTTCACATGCATGGTATGCCAGGATCGATGGATATCTTCATGGTTTGGGCTTCACTAAGAGTGATGTATATCCAACTTGTACTTTGTGCTTGTTGAGGGTGAACCACTCAACACAGTATTGTATGTGGATGATCTATTTTTGATAAGATTAGAGAAGCCCATGGGGATATGCAAGGAGGATCTTACTTCAGAATTCAACATGAAGGACATTGATTTGATGCATTACATTTTAGGATTGGAGGTGTGGTAGTAGCATGATAAATTTTCTTTGGAAAGGAAAGTATGTAATTGGGATCTTAAGGAGGTTCAGGATGGAGTATTGTAGGCCTATGTCTACACCAATGATCACTAACATGAATAATAGGAGCTATTATGAAGGTGTATTAGTAGATCCAACATTGTACATGCATATGATAGGTTACTTGATGTATCTAGTCAATGCTTGGCTAGATATATGTTTTGTTGTGAACACACTCAACTAATTCATGGAAGAGTCAAGATAGGTTTATTGGGTGGCAACGCAACATGTGCTAAGATACCTACATGGCATAATAGAATTTGGACTAAGATATTTCAGAGCTGGAGGAGTGAAGATGCATGGGCACATCGATTCTAATTGGGTAGGGAGTGTGGTGGAAAAAAATTCCACATTGGATGTGTTTTTAGGTTAGGATCAACCATGATCTCATGGTTCAATAGGAAGCGATATTCAGTGGAACTCAATTTAGTAGAGGAAAATTACATGGAAACGAGTATGATGAGTTGTGAGGTAGTGTGGCTTCACAAGATCCTTGTAGGGTTATTTGGTCTGCATATGGGGCCAATGGTGATCCACTATGATATTCAAAGTTGCATTAATCTCTATGATAATCTTATGTTTAATGATCGGTCCAAGCATATTGAGATCAAATATCACTTAATCAGAGACAAGGTCCATATGGTTGCTATGAGAGAATAGTACATTTCCACAAAGGAGTAGGTGGTATATGTTATCACTAAGCCTCTAGTGAAAGGGAAATTTGTGAAGTACCAAAGCTAGGGGTGGTGGAGAATCCCTTCCTTGCTAGGAGGGAGTGTTGAAGTGAATGGTAGCTTCGAAAGGTGTTCTGCATAGGCTTGGTGTCTTAGCATGTGGAAGACATTATCTTCCTCTTCTAGGTGCTTTCTTAGTGGAGCAAGTGATTTATATTTTCTTTCCTAAGTCCAACTTAGGAAAAGTACAATAATTAAACTCAACTAATTATTGTAGACTATTGAGTCATTGGATAAATAATTTAATTATTTAAGTGACTAGAAATAACCTCAACCATTGATCTCCAAGATGGTTCTAGAAGGGATATTGGGGTTAGGGATTTGGACTTAGTGAAGAATAGAAAGAGAGTCTAGCAAGGAGGTGAAGACACAAGTTGTGTGAGTGAGTCATCATTCATAGAATGTAATTTTCTCTAAGTGCGAGTGGCTTTGTGAACCATGAGCATAGAGAAAGGGAAGTGTGAGCGGATTAGGGTGAATATAGGAGGGACAAGTAGGAAAAAATTGGAGGGTTGAGTTTCTGGAGGGAGATTTATTTTATTTGGAGGAGGCCAAATTGTTGGAGGGCCAATTTTTCTCTAGTGTGTACTAGTCGCAGGCAAGGAGGGTGTTGGTCGAGTTGGTGGCTGAGTATTTGGGTCGAGTTCTCTAGGATTATTTCATCTATAGGCTAATTTCCTTGAGGCTAAGTTTCTTGGGCTGAATTCATTCTCAGTGAGCCATGTTACAGTTTCCGAGGTTTGTATTTTTCCCTATATATCTGTTGGTTGAAAAATTCAAATTTTTCGAGATAATTAAATGACAGAGAAATGTTGTGGACTTTATTGTGAAATGTGTGATTAACCTCCCAGTTTATTTCTACTGCATATATTCAATTCTAGAAGTTAAAATATCAGTGATTTTATTTTATTTGGGTAAATAAATAACTTTTTGGGGATAAATCATATTTCCATGAGAAAATAAATGTGGTTTGCATTAGAAATTTAACAAGGGGTTAATGGATATAATCAATGAGTGATTCCCAACACGGCCATTCCACCTTCATGTAGAAAATTGCACAGGATTTCCAAAAATTGGGTACACTGGTCAAATTTGGTAGAGTTAGTGAATTTATTTAGAACTTCTAAAAACTCAAGCATGTAGGGAGTGGCAGTGATTCCCATTATTATTCCCCTCTTTGTGTGTTAAATTTAGCAAAATTTGGTTAAATGTTGTTCACTTTATTCCACGAACGAGAAAGGAGATGCCCACAATCACATCCTCATTGTAGGGTCATTTTGAGTGCCAAATCCCTCTTCCTCCCTGCACAAAATTACTTAAAGGGTTAAAATTTATTTTGAACATGTTCAAATTTATTATTATTATTTTATTATTATAAATTTCTAATATGGAGGAAATAGATATCTCACTCCCACTCCCTACATTCTTGAATTTTTAAAATGGAAAATTTTTGCCAAATTTAAACTTTCTTTAGCAAATTTGAATAAGGAGAGTTTAGTTTAGGGGTGCATTGGGGTTATAACACTAGAGCTCCTCACAACCCAAGATGAGGATTCCATCCTTTTTCCATGCAATAGATTTCATGAAATTTAGCAAAAATGGATAAAGCTTTGCTTAAATTTAAAGGTCGGGGGGCGGGAGATGAAGGGGAAATTTGAGGAATTTTCCATGATTTAAAAGGTAATTATTGTCCCCCTCCTATTAGGAAAGAAACTTAAAATTGTTTTTCAAAATAGAGTAAAAATTTAAAAAATTCTACTAATATTTTGTAAAAATAAAAAATAAAATTAATTTTGAAATTATACAATGTAATCCATTAAATTAATACACAAAAATACTTTTATAAAATTAAGAAATTAAAATAAAAAAGTAAGATAACTATATTTAAAATAAAATAAAATAAATTAAAAATCTAAACATAAAAATACTTTAAAAAATATGGTAATTAATGAAAAATAAAAATAAACAAAATAGAAACAAACGAAAAAAACAAACAAATAACTATATTAGTTTTTATTTATTTATTTTAAAATACTCTTAAAAAATATGTTGTTATTAAAAAATAGCGAAACCTACTTTATAAAAACCTTTAAAAACATTATTACATTCTCGGTTGGGAAAAAATCTTAAAATATCTTTAAGAACTACGAAAGAAGATATTATGAAGAAAATTAAATAATTAAAAAATAGTTGAAGAGTGGAACCAAAAAATTCAATTATAAGCTCCCTTTGAAATGTTTTGAATGTGGAAGAATAACTTGTCCTTATGCTTCCAAGTTTCCTTATGCAAAAATGAATGATAGTGATGACAACACAAGATTAAAGTCTAAGAATAAAAAGAAGTGGGGTGACAAGAAGTATAACTTTTTCTCAAAAGAAGAAAGTGATTATGAAAGAAATGAAAATGTGACTGATGATGAAGAGGTGAAATATTGTTTTTCGTTGAAATAGAAAAACTGAAGCATAAATATATATTAAGGAGGCTTAGAAGTACATTGAAAGAAATAAAATCCCTTAGAAAGAGGGCGGGTCAATTAGAGCACCAACTCCTAGACAAAGATCAAGATTAAGAGTCCATTATCACTCTCAAGGTTGAGGTAGAAGAATCCAAGAGATAAAGGATTTTTTGTCAGAGAAACTGAATAAGAAGGAATATCTATGTTAAATATTAGAAGAATAAGTTGTTATTTTGAAAGAAGAAATGGAAAAACTCAAACACAACTTAAAGCTTCTCAAAGGGGTTGAGTCTTTGGATATTATTCTCAACATTCAAAAATATCCTCTCATCAAAATAGCCCTCAGTTACCGGGAAGATTGTGAGTCATCCAAAGATGAAGATCTTTCAAATACCCCAAATGAAGATCATCCTAAGAAGCATAATTAACATTCATTTCCTCCAACAACAACTCATTTGAATATCCTAAGCAACATATGAATTAGCCCAAGAATGTTTCTTTCAACATTTCTGATGATTCTTAGAATGATGCTAGTAATCAACAAGGCACATCTAGTTCACATAAGAAAAGGAACCAAGATGAAAGTATGGAGGCTCCCATGACATAAAATATTAGAAAAGGATCCACAAGAATCAATGGAGAAAGAACCAATGGACCCAACTAATCCAACTAGCTGTTATATGCTTACCTTTAGCTACCGTTATAAATGCATTGAGCTTCATCCATCCCTTACATCACCTACTGGGTTTCATTCAAATCTCTCTACACTCCATTAACTTTCCTCTTTCCCAACCAATTCCCTAGACCCCAAACATAAAAGGCAAGGCAAGAAACAAACAAGAAGAAAATCATGGCAAACCAACAACAATACAACACCACAACCAAAGTGGCATGGCCATGCACAAGAGATAAACAAAACTGAAATCAAGCAAAAAAAATCACCAAAAGAACAAAATAAAAATTCTAACAATAGACACCATGACTCAATGCCCATGGTTTCCATTGCTTCCAAGGGAAATCTTATCCTGAGCCTTCTTCAAGATTCCATGACAATTTCTTTTCCATGCAATCCCTTGCATCATACTGCCATCAACACATAATTTTTAGTGCTTAAATAAACATAACAATACACTGGTTACCTTACCTTTCTGTGCCAAGCACATTCATTGCAACTAAACACATCCATTCCATCTCTCAAGGGACTCCAATTCCCTTGACAAATCCACCTGTAACTAGAGACTAGCTAATATACCTGTCAAATAAAATTTCATGAATTTATCACATATCCACATAATGCCAGACAATATTAAGGCTAAGAAGACTTCCTGTATGTAAAGAACTCATTCATTTGGAATTAGGGTTTCCAAACATATCCAAAATAATTCTTGCCCAATTCCTTTCTTTGACATTTTCCTTGCGGCAATTGAGCGTTACTATGCACTATCACATCACCCAACTGCTAGTTTTATAAACACATCAGCTGTTACCTTGTCACGTTAATACCAAGCATGTTTCTTGCATTGTTTACACATGTCAAGCACATGTTCCAAAATTGAGACAATCATATCTATCAATTTGAAATCAACATTTACCAAGACTAACAATCATGTCATAATTCATAGTCAACTCATAGTCATTAGACATAATACTACAACTATCACCTATTACAATCAAGTACATGTTAGCTATCTCAACACATATGCACCAATACAATAATCTTAAAACAAGATCATTTGAACACATACTCATATTATGAAAATTTAGAAAGGTCATGCTTATGGATTTGTGAAAGGATGATGACAATATGTTTACGGATATTGATTGATCTGGTTTGTAGGCCTATTGATTAGATGTGACAAAATAGCCTATAACAGATTGCCCCATAAAGTACAAATTATGAAATGAAAGTTGGTGACTGAAGTGCTTTACCTTGTGACAATTATGAATCAAGAAAAACTGGTCGAGACCATCATCTGTTACAATACATTTTCATCATGATATCTTTGCTGAGGGAGACATACCCATGCTCAACACATAAGCTAACATTACATGTGCAATGATCAAAAAGTCACATCCACCGATGACATAGAATGGACCTATGCCTGGACGAATGTCTGTATGATCATAGCTACATACTTTGTAATATTGTATTAATTATGAAATCACGGCCCGAATAGATGAAATTGGAGCCATGGTCTTCTATCTCATTCACTCAATCATCAAATGTACAATTATAACCATGTGAATGAATGAGTTGAATTCGAACATGGTAGAGACCATATGATTACTGACCATTGATGTAAGCTATTAACAGACGCGAGAGAAACCACCGATGATGTTAATGGTTCTCAAGGTACTTTAGCACAATCCATATGGTGTGAATGAATGAGTTGAAGTTGAGCATCACACAAAATATTTTGGTCTAAGACTAGTGATATGAACCTGTTGTCGAGAGCGAGGAAAATTTCCATTGATGTATGCAAGGCCCAAGGTACCAAAAAGAGTTTCTAAGTTAAATTCCTGGATAGAAAGTGACTTGTCACAGGGGGGCCTTGATATATCCACCATCAATGACACAAAATGGGTTTCAATATTTGATATATAATGATGTTGATACAGAACTCATTCTGGAATGGAAGACATGAATGAAGGCTTATTAGTATTGTAGCAGATATCAACTGAATACTTTCTCTTGAACATATCGATGACACTGAATGGATTTGGTAGCATTGATCCAAATCCGAATATGAAATCTTTGATATGGCATGATGAAAAAATAAATAAAGTAGATTTCCCAACCCAATAACCATGAAGATGAAGTGGAAGAGTGTCATGTTCAAGAGCAACTCATTGCTATTAATAGGTAGTGTAGCTTGTTTTCCCAATTTCCCCAACCATTTCTAGTTAATACTCTTTATTTTTTAACAAGCCTGAGGAGGATAACATATGGTTGGTCTATAAGTTCATCCCTCATATGAATCCATCTGAGTATTTTTAACGAACCTTGAGGAGTGGTTCTGTCTTCTCATGTTTGATGAGTCCACTATTACTTGATGATTTTATGAGTCCATGAAGGTAAAACTCGACATTTTTTTCATGTGTAGAGAGTTTTAAAAAGAGACGAAAAAGAAAACTCCAAAGGTTCCTTTTCGAAAATTTGTCTCTTGAGTCCGAAAAAGAAGAAAACGATACTCAGGATAACTTCTTAGCCATGTTCGACTAAGGTATTCCTTTTTCGTAAATAGTCTATCCTAGTCCAAAAAAGGGTTAAACTTATATTGAGTAGACATATTTTCATTTGCTTTAACAAGTTCAGAAAGACAAGCATTCGATCTTTTCATCTTTAGGGAGTCTGAAAAGAGATGAAAGAGGAATCCGGGGGGTTCCTTTTTTGTGAGTTTATAGAGCCCGAAAAAGTGATAACAATATGCTTCGTAGTCAAAATTTTTTGTTTTGTAACACCCTCCTCCCATATCTTCCCATGTAACCGACCAACCGGGGTAAACATGTGACGCGAGGCTACTATGATATCATTCAAACTCCTAGGTATCCTTAAGGAAGTAGAATCAATGGAAACCCATCAAACATACTTTCCACATTAGCAACAACACTCCCAGGAGCCATCCCAACCAAACATCTATCATGCCCCTAGGTCCCACTACGTCTTTAAGCTATTAAAATTCTGGCCTCTCCCATGCTATGGGCATTCCAACGTCCAAAGAACTTTGGACGCTCCCACAAGCCTTCATTCCTGTGTCCAGGGACTATTTCTAGCAGACTTGTGCCAAAGTCTGCAAGATTTAAGGCACTTTTCAAGCACAAAATTCTGACCACTACCCAGAACTTGCTGTAACTTCGGTAATCCATTAAACACATGATGACAACACTAATAAACCAAAAACTGACTCTAGGACTAGGCCTGTCCATCCCCAACTAGGACTAACATTATGTTAAACACTTGACACCAATGAAATCTATAGCTCTAGGATACAAGAGAAAACATGCATGAATGAAAACTCTTATGAGACATGACAAGGAGGATCACCAAATTTTCCTTTGAACTGTTATGACATCAATTAGGTCTTGCATCCATCATTTTAATGATTACAAGTAAATACATGAAATAACCATGACATGAAGCAGTCAGTTAACCATGCTTACCACCAACATAAAACCATGGAAATGACAGTGAGATAACAACCATTAAATCCACATATAAACAAGTAAAAAAGAAAGAGAACTTAGCTTTTACTAAACATAGGAAAATTTGACCAGGTTCAGGACTTCCACATACCACCCAACTGTAGACATGGCTGAACCAAATATTTCTTTCATGTAGTCACCCCCATGCCATATTCCAAGCATCAATGTGGGATCTCATGGAAAACCAATCCAAAAACAACCAAGGGAATCTAGAGGTTAAATCACCTACGCCCTCACTAATCCGTGATCAAACCACAACCAGTGCTCTAATCACAAAATTGAAACAAACTTGGAATGCCATCTAGAATCCATCACTATCCTTGAGGAAGTTTTTGTCTCGTTGCCTCTTAGGCTTTACCACAATCCAATCCTGGATAACTAGGTCCTTAACCAAGACAACTCTCTTAGTATTTACCGTGTATCTCGCCAAAATCAATCAAGGGATTCCTAGGCCTTTGGGAATGAACCTTGAAACCACCTCCGCCCTGGATTTTGAAATCCATCCGGCAATTCCAAAGCTCGAAACCAAGATCAACATCCCAATATGCCATGGAATTCGAAAAAAGGCAAGGCTAGGTTGAAAACCACTGTCATAACACAAAGACATTCCATCGACAATAGGAGAACCATACACCATCATGCAAAGTCATACATGTCAAAATCATCTAAGAAATCACACATGCAATATGTTACCTAAAAGCATTCTTGCTGAATTTGCTTGATCATGCTCTTCCTTGATTGATCCTTGCTTTCCTTCCTTGCACCAAAACTAGAGTGATCCAAGAAAATTGTAAGTGTCCAAGAGTGAGAGACAGAGAGGATAATGAGAGAGCTCCAAAACTGAACTAAACAACCTTACACTAACCAAGCCTACCAACTAACCCTCAGAAGCATTTTTATCAATGAGGCCTCTACTTTCTTCAATTTCCTTCATTTTCCTCCTCACATGCAAATTGTGACCTTTCACCTCCCTTTTCTCCTATTTTCCTTTATTTTCATAAAAAATGTGCCAAAATACCTTTTTGCCTTTTAATGCCTTTGCCTTTTCCTTTGCCCACTAGGATATATTTTCCTAACATTTAGCTTGGAATAAGTGTCCCTTAGCCGTGGTCTTATTTTTCCTTTATTAACATTTATTACATGGAATTTTCACCAAGGATGTTACAAAAGCCTCCCCCTTGGGGAACACCATCCTCGAAGGTAATCCACACCATGACCTCAACAAAAGCATTGAAAAGAAAACATATTGCCCATGGAGCTTTATAGTTTAACTGGTTATAGTATTTATAATGAAATACATGCTCAAAACATGAACATATAACAACCATACCGCTTACTGGAGATTTATAACATAGCCCGTTATGGTATTTACACACCACATATACACATATGCACATTTTCTAAACCAACAATAAAAGGATATGATGCCTTTACCCACAACAAGGGAATTTAGAGGCTCACACCTCCACCCTCAAAGTAATACTAGGATTCAACTCCTTCACAAGAAGTCTAGAATTCACTACCATAATCAAACTGCATCCTGTGTCCAACACTATAATCTTGAACCACTTGTCCTCTCAGCGAACAGTTACCGACTCATTGTTCCAGGGTGCACTCCTAATGTGCATTTGATTCCATCTAGCAATGCAAATGACTGAAACAAATATATCCTTGACCTTCCCTTCTCTGTTACACTGTTCATTTGGAAATCCAGTCGCCCCTTCCATACAATCACTCACTTTCCAAGTTCCTCGAAATCCCATATCCTAGGTGATCCATCCCTTGACAAGGCTTCCTCACATCGAAAATTCAAACAACCAAGGCATATACTTGCTTCAAATTGTCATATCGGTCATAACATGCTCATGGAAATCAATGGACACTATTGGGTACCAATGTCCCATAATGACCCTGCTCTTGAAGTGCTTTACCAACATACTGCTGCATCTTCCAATTCCTTTTGTTGTTGCTGCTAATGCTTGCAGTGGATTTCAGTCACCCAACCCGGGCATTTCTGTGCTCCATGCACCAAGCACATAATTGGCATTAGATTAAAATAAATTGAAATAACTTCAAATCATACCTCATTGGTAGCTCGTCAATAAGGTACACTTGCAATCCTATTTACTTCTTGTCACAACAAGTCAAACTATCATCTTTGACCAAATCATCATGTGTAAATATATTAGTTCAGGTTAGCGCAAAACACATCCATCATAGGTCAAAATCATAAATCACATGTAACCATCATAAAACAAAATCATAGATCACATGTAATAATCGTTGAACATAATCATAAATCACATGCATAATAAAACTGAAATAAAATACTGATATTTATTCTTTAATCAATCCTTAAGTTCTTCCTTTTCCCTTATTCTGTACATAAATTGGATAGCTTGCCACAATTGACAAACACCCAATTCTTTCTCCTCAACCATGTGCACATACCAATAGTGTACATCACACACATACAACCACACATGACATACAACACCATGCAATACATGCACCTACACCTGGCATACCACTCATACACCTACACCCAGTGTACAACACAACAAAATACATACACCTACATCCGATGGACATCACAACACAATATATACACCTACACCCGATGTACAACACAATACATATACGTACACAAAGTACAACACAATGAATACACATGTCATGATACCGCGACTACACCATGCACATACATAATACCACATGTACACAACATAACATTTATGAAATGCACATAATACCGCATGTACACCAGTACTGCATGTACATCATATACACAATACCACCTATACACAACATCACCTACATAATGTGTTCATGACATCACATGTACACGACACCACCTGTACAACGTGTACACAACACCACATGTACATTGTACCACCTGTACAATGTGTACACAATGCTATACATACATAACACCACATGGACCACATGTACACAGTACCAAATGCATGACATGTACACCACACTGCTTGCACACAACACCACATGCTCACAATACCACTTGTACAATCATGCACACAACACCATATGTACATAAAACCACACGTATAAACATGCACATAACACCAC
>APFE030626919.1:101721-135478 GCA_000404065.3 Pinus taeda
TCAACCTTTACCAAGACTAGTAATCATGACATAATTCATAGTCAAGTCATAGTCATTAGACAATACTACAACTGTCACCTATTCAACTCAAGTACATGTTAGCTATCTTAACACATATGCATCAATACAATAATCTTAAAACAAGATCATTT
Source organism: Pinus taeda (assembly GCA_000404065.3). Classification (NCBI taxonomy): domain Eukaryota; kingdom Viridiplantae; phylum Streptophyta; class Pinopsida; order Pinales; family Pinaceae; genus Pinus; species Pinus taeda. Next base: position 101,874 of record APFE030626919.1, read on the forward strand.
GAACACATACTCAATTAGGCAATTTTTGAAAGATCATGCTTAGGGATTTTTTAAGGGATGATGACAATATGTTTACGAATATTGATTGATCTAGTTTGTAGGCCTATTGACTAGATGCCACAAAATAGCCTATAAAATATTGCCCCCTAAATTACAAATTATGAAATGACAATTGGGGACTGAATTGCTTTACCTTGTGACAAGTATGGATCAAGAACAACTGGTCGAGACCATCATCTGTTACAATACATTTTCATCATGATATCTTTGCTAAGGGATACATACCCATGCTAAACACATAAGCTAACATTACATGTGCAATGATCAAAAAGTCACATCCATCGATGACATAGAGTGGACCCATGCCTGGACGACTGTCTATATGATCATAGCCATCATACTTTGTAATATTGTATTAATTATGAAATTGTGGCCGAGATAGATGAAACTGGATCCAGGGTCTTCTATCTCATTCACTTAATCGTCTAATGTACAAGTCTAACCATGTGAATGAATGAGTTGAATTCGAACATGATGGACACCATTTGATTACCGACCATTGATGTAAGATGTTAACAAATGCGAGAGAAACCACCGATGATGTTAATGGTTCTCAAGGTACTGCAAAAATCCATATGGTGTGAATGAATGAGTTGAAGTTGAACATCACACAAAATGTTTTGGTCTAAGACCAATGATGTGAACCTATCGCCAAGAGCGAGGAAAATTTCCATTGATGTATGCAAGACCCAAGGTACTGAAAGGAGTTTCTAATTCAACTTCCTGGATATAAAGCAAATCGTTACAGGGGGGGCTTGATATATCCACCATCAATGACACGAAATGGGTTTCAATATTTGATACATAGTGATGTTAATACATAATTTGTTTTGGAATGGAAGACATGGATGAAGGCCTATGAGTATTATAGCAGATATTAACTGAATGTCTTCTCTTAAACATATTGATGACTCTGAATGGATTTAGTAGCATTGATCCAAAACCAAATATGAAGGCTTTGATATGGTGTGATGAAAAAAAAATCAAGTAGATTTCCTAATCCAACAACAATGAAGATGAAGTGGACAAGTGTCATGTTCAAGAGAGACTCGCTGTTATCAATAGATAGTGTAGCCTATTTTCCCAATTTCCCCAACCATTTTTTGTCAGTACCTCTTTATTTTTTAACAAGCTTGAGGAGGATAACATATGCTTCATCTATAAGTTCATCCCTCAGATGAATCCATCTGAGTATTTTTAACGAACCTTGAGGAGTGGTTCGGTCTCGTCATGTTCGATGAGTCCATCGTTGTTTGATGTTTTTATGAGTCCACGGAGATGAAACTCGTCATTTTTTTCATGTTTAGAGAGTTTGAAAAAGAGACGAAAAAGAAATCTCCAAATGTTCCTTTTCGTAAAGTTGTATCTTGAGTCCGAAAACGAAGAAAACGATACTCAAGAGAACCTCTTAGCCATGTTCGATTAAGGTATTCCTTTTTCGTAAATAGTCTATCCTAGTCTAGAAAATGGTTAAACTTATATTGAGTAGACATATTTTCATTTTCTTTAACAAGTTTGAAAAGGCAAGCACTCAAAAACCCTTTCATGTTAGAGAGCCTGAAAAGAGACGAAAGAGGAATCTAGGGGGTTCCATTTTTGTGAGTTTTCAGAGCCCGAAAAAGTTATAAAAGTATGCTTCATAGTCAAAATTTTCTGTTTTGTAACACCCTCCTCCCATTTCTACCCAAGTAACTGGCCAACTGGGGTAATCATGTGACAGGAGGCTACTATGACATGATGCAACCTACTAGGTATACATAAGGAATTAGAATCAATGGAAACCCATCGAACATACTTTCCACTTTAGCAAAAACACTACCAGGAGCCATCCCAACCAAACATGTATCATGCCCCTAGGTCCCACTGCATTTTTAAGCTTTTAAAACTCTGGCCTTCCCATGCTATGGGAATGCCAGTGTCCAAAGAACTTTGGATGCTCCCAAAAGCCTTGATTCCTGTGTCTAGGGACTATTTCCAGTAGACTTGTGCCAAAGACTACGGGATTTAAGGCACTTTTCAAGCAAATAATTCCAACCAATACCTAGAACTTGCTGTAACTTTAGTAACCATTAAACACATTATGACAAGACTAATAAACCAAAAAATAACTCTAGGACTAGGCTTGACCATCCCCAACTGGGACTAACATTCTGTTAAACACTTGACATCAATGAAATCTACAGGTCTAAGATACAAGACAAAACATGCATGAATGAAAACTCTTATGAGACATGACGAGGAGGATCACCACCTTTTCCTTTGAACTTTTATGACATCAATTAGGTCTTGCATCCATCATTTTAATAATTAAAAGTAAATACATGAAATAACCATGACATGAAGCACTCAGTTAACCATGCTTATCACCAACATAAGACCATGGAAATGATAGTGAGATAACAACCATTAAATCCACATATAAACAAGTAAAAAAATCAAGAGAACTTAGCTTTTACTAAACATAGGAAAATTTGACCAGGTTCAAGACTTTCACATACCACCCAATTGTAGACATGTTTGAACCAAATATTTCTTTCATCCAGTCACCACCATGACATATTCCAAGCATCAATGTGGGATCTCATGGAAAACCAATCCAAAAACAACTAAGGGAATCTAGAGGTTAAACCACCTCCACCCTCACCAATCCGTGATTAAACCAAAACCAATGCTCTGATCACAAAACTGAAGCAAACTTGGAATGCCATCTAGAATCCATCACTATCTTGAGGATGTTTTCGTCTCCTTGTCTCTCAGGTTTTACCAAAATCCAATCTTGGATCACTAGGCTCTAAACCGAGACACCTCCCTTAGTATTTACCATGTATCCCGCCAAAACGGGTCAAGGGATTCCTAGGCCTTTGGGAATGAACCTTGAGACCACCTCTGCCTTGGATTCTGAAATACATCCAGCAACTCCAAAGCTCAAAACCGAGATCAACATCCCAACACACCATGGCATCCGGAAAAAAAAACAAGACTAGGTTGAAAACCACTGTGATAACTCGACAAAACCATGCAACCTACAATAGGAGAACCATACACCAACATTCAAAGCCATACATGTCAAAACCAGGTATGAAATCACACATGCAATATGTTACCTGCAAGTATTCCTGCTGAAGCTACTTGATCATGCTATTCCTTTCTTGATCCTTGTTTTCCTTCCTTGCACCAAAAATAGAGTGCTCCAAGAAATTTTTAAGTGTTCAAGAGTGAGAGAGAGAGAGAATAATGAGAGAGCTCCAAAAATAAACTAACCAACCTTACATTGACCAAGCCTACCAACTAATCCTTAGAAGCATTTTTATTAATGAGGCCTCTATTTTCTTCAATTTCCTTCATTTTCCTCCTCATGTGCAACTTGTGACCTTTCACCTCCCTTTTCTCCTATTTTCCTTTATTTTCATAAAAAAATGTGCCAAAAATTCCTTTTTGACTTTTAATGCCTTTGCCTTTGCCTTTGCCAATTTCCTTTATCCATAAACACATCCAATGATGCCCACTAAGATATATTTTCCCAACATTTAGCTTTGGAATAATTGTCCCTTAACCGTGGTCTTATTTTTCCTATATTAACTTTCATTACATGGAATTTTCACCAAGGATGTTGTAGAACCTTCCCCCTTGGGGAGCATCGTCCTCGAAGGTAATCCACATGATGACCTCAACAAAACCACTAAAAAGTAAACATACTGACCATGGATCTTTCTAACTTAGCTCATTATAGTATTGAAAATGAAAGACCTACTCAAAACATGAACATATAACCACCATACCTCTTAATGGAGCTTTACAACATAGCTCATTATGGTATTTACACACCATAGATACACATATGCACATTTTCTAAGCCAAAAATAAAAGGATATGATGCCTTCATCCACAACAAGGGAATCTAGAGGCTCATGCCTCCACCCTCAAAGTAATACTAAGATTCACCTCCTTCCCAGGAAGTCCAGAATCCGCTGCCATAGTTAAATTGCATCCCATGTCCAATGCTATAATCATGTACCACTTGTCCTCTCAGAGAAAATTTACCGACTCATTGTTCTAAGGTGCACTCCCAATGTGCATTTGATTCCATCTATAAATGATAGTGACCAAAACAAATATATCCCCGACCTTCTCTTCTCTGCTACATAGTCCCTTGGGCAATTCGGTCACCCCTTCCATGCAGTCACTCACCTTTTAAGTTCCTCGAAATCGCCTACCCTATGTGATCCATCCCTTGGCAAGGCTTCCTCACATCGGAAATTCAAACAACCAAGGCATATACCTACCTCAAACCATCATATCGGTCATAACATTCTCATGGAAATCAATGGACACTATTGGGTACTAGTGTCCCACAATGGCCCTGCTCTTGAAGTGCTTTACCAACATATTGCTGCATGTTCCAATTCCTTTTGTCATTACTGCTAATGCTTGCAATATATTTTAATCACCCAACCTAGGCATTTCCGCGCTCCATGCACCAAACACATAATTTCCATTAGATTAAAATAAATTGAAATATCTTCAAATCACACCTCATTGGCAACTTATCAATAAGGTACACTTTCAATCCTGTTTACCTCTTGTCACAACAAGTCAAACTAGCATCTTTGACCAAATCATCATGTGTAAATATATCACATCAGGCTAGCTCAAAGCCCAACCATCATAGATCAAAATCATAAATCACATGTAACCATCATAAACCAAAATCATATATCACATGTAATAATCATATAATAGAATCATAAATCACATGCATAATAAAACTGAAATAAAATACTGATACTTATTCTTTAATCAATCCTTAACTTCTTCCTTTTCCCTTATTCTGTATGCACACCAGATCGGTTGCCACAACTGACAAACATCCAATTCTTTCTCCTCAACCATGTGCACATACCCATAGTGTACATCACACACATACAACGACACACGACATACAACACCATGCAATACATGCACCTACACTTGACATACCACTCATACACCTACACCTAGTGTACAACACAACACAATACATACACCTACATCCAGTGGACACCATAATGCAATACATACACCTACAACCAATGTATAACACAATATATATACATACACAAAGTACAAAACAATGAATACACATGTCGTGATTCCACGACTAGACCATGCAAATACATAATACCACATGTACACAACATAACATGTACGACATGCACATAATACCACATGTACAACATATACACAGTACTACCTATACACAACACCACCTGCATAATGTGTACACAACATCACATGTACACGGTACCACCTGTACACCATGTACACAACACCACATGTACATTGTACCAACTGTACAATGTGTACACAATGCTATACGTACACAACACCACATGCACCACATGTACATAGTACCAGATGCACGACATGTACACAACACCATATGTACAACATGTACACAACACCACATGCTCACAACACCACTTGTACACTCATGAACGCAACACCATATGTACATAACACCACTTGTACAACATGCACAAAACACCACATGTACATAACACTGCATATCCATCATGTACATATCATCATCTATACACAACACTACATATCCAACATGCGCACAACACCATATGCATACAAAGACGCATATCTAACATGTACATAGCGCCATTTATCTCCAACATTGCATATACATAACATTACATAACAACAACAACAACACAACACTATATAAACCACCCTATACATAACATTGTGTAACATCATGTACACACACTATATATACACAACACCACATGCGCACAACATCACAGATGCAACATGTAAAAACTATACAATATATGCACAGCAATAGTACCACACATCCAAAACCACACTGTCTCTACCAAGCAACCTTGCTTCTAGCATCTCTCTGTCATCCGTGCTTATCATAGCATGTCGCGGATCACACTATTTTCATTCGACTGATGTATCCCTCGACCTAGCCCGTCCATGATATAAACATACTATAATAACATAATATCAATTCATATCCACATGACACTGACCTCATATATTTGTCATGATTGGTCTTCCCACTTGATTCCACATAAGACCAAGAACCTCGTCATGCCACTCACATTAACAAGCAACCATTCCTCCACAAGAACGATTCCTGATGACCCTATCAGATAGTACCATTGATAAATATATACATACATATATATAACGTTAGCACAAAATCGATATTGTCAGAAAATGACATACCTACACACATACATGTATACATATATATACATCGACACAATCATGATCCCAATGTAATTACCAGATATCATAAGGTCAAGGTTAATAGAACTTCCTTTATTCGTGCAACACATGTACAACATTGAGAACAAAAATTCCAAACATAGATAAGGCATCTGAAACATCAAATCTATTTACTTTACCTTTCTTGATTACTTTTCTCATGACTGTCCTGCCATTATCCATTCACACCAATGGACCCAACCAATCCAACTATTATATGCTTACCTTCAACTGCCCTTATAAATGCATTGAGCTTCATCCAACCCTTACATCACCTGTTGTGTTTCATTCAACTCTCCCTAGGCTCCATTAACTTTCCTCTATCCCAATCAATTCCCTAGACCCCAAACATAAAAGGCAAGACAAGAAACAAACAAGAAGAAAATCATGGAAAACCAACAACAATATGACACCACAATCAAAGTGGCATGGCCATGCACAAGATGAAAACAAAATTGAAATCAAGCAAAAAAAATCACCAAAAGACCAAAATAAAAATATTAACAATAGATACCATGACTTAAATCCCCATGGTTCCTAGTGCTTCCAAGGGAAATCTCAACCTGAGCCTTCTTCAAGATTCCATTACAATTTATTTTCCATGAAATCCCTTGCATCATACTTCCATCAATACATAATTTTCAATGCTTAAATAAACATAAAAATAAACTGGTTACCTTACCTTGCTATGCCAAGCACATTCCTTGCAACTAAACACATCCATGCCATCTCTCAAGGGACTCCAATTCCCTTGACAAATCCATCTGTAACTAGAGACTAGCTAATATATTTGTCAAATATAAGTTCATGAATTTAGCACATATCCACATAATGTCAGACAAGATTAAGTTTAAGAAGACTTCATGTATGCAAAGAACTCATTCGTTTGGAATTAGGGTTTCCAAACATATCCAAAATAATTCTTGCCCAATTCCTTTCTTTGACCTTTTCCTTGGTGCAATTGAGTGTTACTATGCACTGTCACATCACCCAACTGCTAGTCATATAAATACATCAACTATTACCTTGTCATGCTAATTCCAAGCATGTTTCCTACACTATTTACACATGTCAAACACATGTTCCAAATATCGAAACAATCATATCTATCAATTTGAAATCAACCTTTACCAAGACTAGCAATCATGTCATAATTCATAGTCAACTCATAGTCATTAGACATAATACTACAACTGTCACCTATTACACTCAAGTACATGTTAGCTATCTCAACACATATGCATTAGTACAATAATCTTAAAACAAGATCATTTGAACACATACTCATATTATGCAATTCATCAAGAAGCCAACCAACTTGCAAACATACCATGTTAAATTAACAAAGTAAATGACATAATCAAACAATCAAGCACCAAATATATGACATTAGAAAACTCATACCTTAATGTATCTCAAGGGAGGCTATATTGTCTGCATAATCAATCCATATTAGCATGATATAACTTCACGACATATCAACTAAAAAATAAATAAGGTAATGATATCCATAATAGTCACTAGCTAACAAGTTCACAAATAAGTTGACTCATACATGAATGTCATAACCCTAACCATCTACATAGGCCAATCCAATTTAGCATGATACATATAACATCAAGATCTTAATCTAATAACCCTAATCATCAAGTTACTAGCATATTACAAAAACAAGTTATATATCAAGCTCATCAACAAAATATAACCTAATCATTAAGCTAACTATCATATAACAACAATAAGTTAACCTATAACATACTCATCAACAACATATAACATAAACATCAAGTTATCTAACATAAAACAACAAGAGCAATGCATATAACCACAAGATACTACCACTCATGACTATTTGACACATGTGCATATGACTACACTAATCAACTAGCATCTACCATGTACGTAACCATAACATTAATAGACATGTACATAAACTTAATGCATATTAAAATCCATTAACTAACATACCTGCATGCCAAACATACAATACCTGTATAATGATATTCTCTTACCCCAAGTTCTAATGCCGTAACCTCATTCTGATGATCTACATCTTCTGCTCTATCTCAGCCAACACATTAGCCTCATAATATACCAATAGCATCATGATGACCTAAAATGCATATAATGACCTCACAATGCATGTTTAACCTACTATACATGCATAACTATAACCATGACAATGCATGCATAACTATAACCATGACAATGCATGCATAAAAACATATAGACACCGACATGCATAACAAATGCATATGAAATCATACTCATGACGAAAACACCATCAACCTTCATTTGGTGACACCACTGCCACCACAATCAAATCCATGAAAATGCAACAAGGACATGGACTACAAGCATAAGGAACACATATGCAACTAGCATGAATGCATGATCAACACACCACAAATCTAGTCCAAGGGGTGAACCATGCTCTGATACCACTCCGTGGTATCAAATATGACCCAGAGAGAGCGCAACCTACTTTGATACCACTCTGTAACATCCTCCTCCCATATCTACCCAAGTAACCGACCAACTGGGGTAAACATGTGACGAGAGACTACTATGATATGATTCAACCTCCTAGGTATCCTTAAGGAAGTGGAATCGATGGAAATCCATCAAACAGACCATCCACATCAACAATAACACTCCCAGTAGCCATCCCAACCACACATGTATCATGCCCCTGGGTCCCACTGAGTTTATAAGCTATTTAAACTTTGGATGCTCCCATGCTATGGGCATGCTAACGTCTAGAGAGATCTAGACGTTCCCACAAGCCTGCATGCTTGCGTCTAGGGACTATTTCCAGCAGACCTATGCCAGAGTTTGCGGGATTCAAGGCACTTTTCAAGCCCATAATTCTGGCCACTACCCAAAACTTACTGTAACTTATGGAATCCATTAAACACATGATGAAAAAACTAATAAACCAAGAACTAACTCCAGGACTAGGCCTAACCATCCCCAACTGGGACTGACATTCTATCAAATACTTGGCATCAATGCAATCTATAGGTCTAGGATACAAGAAAGAACATGCATGACAGAAAAGTCTTATGAGACATGACAAGAAGGATCACCACCTTATCCTCTTTATTATTATGGCATCAACTAGGTCTTGCATCCATCATTTTAAAAATTACAACTAAATACATGAAATAACCATGACATGAACCAGTTAGTTAACTATGCTTATAACCAGCATAAAACCATGGCAACAACAGTGATATAACAACCATTAAATCCATGTATAAACAAGTACAAAAGAAAGAGAACTTATATTTTATTACACATACAAAAATCCGACCAGTTTCAGGACTTCCACGTACCAACCAACCGTAGACATGGCTGAACCAAATTTTTTTCTCAGCTAATCACCTCTGTGCCATATTCCAAGCATGAATGTGGGATCTCGTAGAAAAGCAATCCAAAAACAACCAAGGGAATCCAAAGATTAAACCACCTCCACCCTCACCAATCCATGATCACCCCAAAATTGATGCTCCCATCACAAAACTGAACCAAACTTGGAATGCCATCCAGAAACTATCACTATCTTTGAGGAATTTTTCGTCTCCTTTTCTCTCAATATTTACTGCAATCCAATCGTTGATCACTAGGACCTAAACCAAGACACCTCCCTTAGGATTTACTATGTATCCTGCCAAAACCAGTCAAGGGATTCTTAGGCCTTTGGAAAGGAATCTTGAGACCACCTCTGCCTTGAATTCCGAAATCCATTCGACAATTCCAAAGTTCAAAACCGAGATCAACATCCCAACACACAATGGCATTCGGTAAAAGGCTAGGCTAGGCTGAAAACCACTGTCATAACTTGGAAAAACCTTGCCAGAGACAAGAAGAGAACCATATGCCAACATGAAAATCCATGTATGTCAAAACCAGCTAGGAAATCACACACACAATATGTTACCTACAAGTATTCTTGCTGAATCTACTTGATATCTCTCTTCCTTGTTTGATCCTTGCTTTCCTTCTTTGCTACAAAGCTAGAGTGCTACAAGAAAATTATAAGTGTCCAAGACTCTGAGAGAGAGAGAGAATAATGAGAGAGCTCCAAAAATGATCTGACCAACCTTACACTGATCAAGCTTGCCAACTAATCCTCAGAAGCATTTTTATCAATGAGGCCTCTATTTTCTTCAATTTGCTTCATTTTCCTCCTCACATGCAACCTGTGACCTTTCACCTCCCTTTTCTTCTATTTTCCTTTATTTTCATAAATAAATGTGCCCAAAATGCCTTTTTTCCTTTTAATGCCTTTGCCTTTGCCAATTTCCTTTATCCATAAACATATCCAGCGATGCCCACTAGGATATCTTTGCCTAACATTCAACTTGGAATAAGTGTCCCTTAACCATGGTCTTATTTTTCCTTTATTAACTTTTATTACATGGAATTTTCACTAGTGCTGTTACATGTTTCAACTTAGAAATGTCATAAGTTCCTTCAAACAACTGTTAACCTACTCAAAACATCACCAAAATATTAAAAATATCTGACACATGGTAACATTATGTCAAATTTAGGTCAAAATAATAAAATATAATAAAATAATCATTAAAATGACCATAAATAGGAGAGATGTAATTTCATTTTTACCATTTCACCTTTTACCTCTTGGTGAGTGATTATGGGTGCATTTCCAGCCAGATATTCAGAAGCTGAAATCAACCAATCAAGTGGATCATTTTCGATGCCATCACTTCCAGGTAGGAGATCTTATCTTCCTTTTATTTTCACGGTTCTGGTTTTTCATTTAATTCATTTTTTTTTTCAAGTTTTGAGTGATTTTTGGCTTTAATTTTGCACCCTAGCTCCAATGCACCCCAGTAATGTCAAAAAGTTCATTGGGCTAGTAAAAGTATATCTGTGAAGGGTTATAAAATGCACTGTATCCCTTTAGTAGGGCGAGATGGGAACATTTTAAAAAAATGTTTTACACCTTTCACTCAAGTTCTTCTAAAATTTTTGCATGGGATTTATTCTAATGATTTTTCTTGTCATGTTTCAATTATCAATCAGAATTAAATGGCTTTGATTTGGCAGGAAAGAGAACAAGAAGGCCAAGACATGGATACTTCCAATGATCCAACAACCATCTAGACATTGAGAAAGTGTGGGCTTTTCAAATTATTTTGGCTTCCACAGACGAGACAACATATGGAATTATTGGAGTATCTTGTCTGGGCATGGGATGTGCAGGTACAATACATCAAGCTTGGAGCACATATGCTCAACATATAGGTAGAAGACATTTATTTCCTAACAAGGTTATCTAGTTCGAGAAGGGGTGGAGAGACTGCCAAGGAGTATATTGTTGCATACTGGAAACCTCAATCCCAACAATAAAAATATGGGAAAATCGAGATAAAGGATGTGGTCTGTCTGCCTCTTAGGACAATCCTATTCATTATTGCAAAATTGGTCGAAAACACTACCTTTCATTTTTCTAATAGGTCCTAAATGCAATACTCATTAGAGTGTATAGAGATGACAATGTTCAATTTGAGCGAAGGGGTATTAGCAAATATGAAGGAACAACTCACCAAGGAAAATTATGTGTGATTGAAAAACTTCGGTTATGGTTCCATTTTGATCTCATTCGCTTTGGAGAGGATTCCATTACTCCATACACAACATAACTCACTTGAGCTTCCAGATCTTAGAGCTCCACAGATGAGGTGGTGGGTAGACCTCATGTCTAGACATGTAGGTCCATCCTCCATGAGTTTCACACCCATATTATTTCGATGGTTGTGTATGTAGCTCATTATGTTCAAATACTATTCATATGCAGGTATGGATTACCGCGGAGATATAGAGCTCATGCTACTCGAAGGAAAGCAATGGAGTGCCATTAGTAAAACAAAATCATTTTGATTGTTTTTTGTTATTTGAATTTTAGAATTTTTTCGTATTTTTCATGGATCCAAAACAAACTATCGATTTTTACTTATAGACATTGGACCTATTTGACTAATGGGTTCATCCTATCTTCAATGTGTTAGAGACCCACAACAAGCATAAGTTGGAGTACAGGTTGCTGCAGGGCCATGAGAGGTATTGCAGGATCTCAATGTGGCTGAGACTCTCACAGAGGTTGAGCGACATATGGAGGGATTGACCTAAGGCATACGAGAGACTAGGGTCATTTAGATCCCTATGAGACTACACCACCATACTATTGGAGTGCCTGAGCACATTAGCCAACTACTCTGCAAATTAGCCCACACAATTGTTTGTTATCATTAGCACCATCAGGATTAGTCTACTAGGAGTCTTATACAACCTTATTTTGACTACATATATTTTTGATATGATAGGCCATGTGGCCATATGTGTTTCAGGCACATATTTTTGTAAAACCAAACTTTTATATATATACAACTATCTACCTATCAGTGTTTCATTTCGTGTTCTATTATCTTGTTTAATACATGTGATGTGACTTGAATTTAATTTACATACGTCACAAATTTCTGTCTAAAACATGCTTTTCCAATGCATCTGTCATTGTGTTTAGACTTCTAGGAATGTGTTGATATTAGATATAATCAAAATGTATTTCTAGAAGGTGGAACCTTAAGAACATACGAAGCATAGTTGGACTTCTAACTGAATAGACATTAGTCAAAATGTAGTAGTACAATTTGTGAGTCAAGTCACTGACAACTATATGACAGATACTGTGCGAAATAACATCAGACAACAACTCAATCACTATGCTATACTCAATGATTTTATTGGTAGAGCAACATATACAAATCCCTTTTAAACTTAGTAACTCACCATTCAAAGCATATATAGCCCACGGTGTGGAGGAAAGTTTACAAGTACTATGACTAGCGCCATCAACATAACCAACATATGGTTGAAGGGACACCAACATCTGCAAGCCAAATGTAAAGCAAGATTAACAAAAATGGTAGGAAAGTCTAAAGGGAACACACTGCAAACACACTCAACACACCTATAGATAGTATGTACATAGTGAATTATGTAAAAATAACTTAAGCATAATATTTCTTGAGGTATGACCCATTTTGTGGCTGCATCAATGGAACTCCATCAAAAAAATAAACTCATAGGCCCCTTTAGCAGGAACACATTTAAAAATATACAAGCCTAACCACATTGGCCTTAACTTTATATACCCTAGCTTGTCATACTCCTGATTGTATAACAGGATAAGGTCTCATTCTGAGAAGGCACGAGGCTTAACATTCTTATCATATTGCGCCTTAATATGTTTCTTATGGGCCTCATTAGCCATTGCGACATGGTGATATGTTTCATCTAAGAGTCACTCTTTGTCTGCGGAAGTGGCAGGGAGGAGTGCAACAACAAGTTTCAAAGATGGAATTTCACACTCAATAGGATGGGTTGCTTCCATACCATATACCAATTGAAACAATGTGAATCTGGTAACAGTAAAAACAAAGGTTCAATATGCCCACAAGGATTCATAAAGAATAAGAAGTCAATCCAATTTGTGGATCCCTATCATGCGCTAAAGCATCATTTTCAAGACTTTTTTGATTGCTTCAACTTTCCCATTCACCTATGGGTAGTAGGGAGTTGAGATTTCATGGTGAAGGCCCAACTTGGCAGTGAGATTAGACATCATGTGATTACAGAAATGCTTCCCATGGTCTGTAACTATAGCCCGTGGTACACTAAACCTTACAATGACATGATTGAAGAGAAAGAGAGTAGTTGTTTTGTAGGTGTTATTATATTTATCCATCTCCTCAGCCCACTTGGTAAAATAGTCTATTGCCACAATGATGTAGCCAGGCCCCTCGACCAAGTGAGGGTTACATGTCATAAAGTCAATGCCCTGTTTCGTGAAAGGTCCAACGATGATAACATGGTGTAAAGGAGTTGGTGGAGCACGAGTTTTATGATCATATATCTGGAAGACATGACTCTTTTGGACTGTGAGGATACAATGGGGAAACATAGTAGGCCAAAGGTAACCAATAGCTAAAATATTCTATGTGGTGGCATAACCAGACAGGTGACCACCACGTGCCCTAGTATGGAATTCATTCAGATCTTTCTTGGCCTCCTCATGAGTGAGGCACTGTTGAAAAAACTTATTGATACCATGATGATAAAGGGTGTCACTAATTATGATATAATTTTTAGCCTGATATTGGATACATTGCTGCTCAGAGCAAGAGGTATTGGGATAGAAAGTCCAGGTCTAGAGATATATAATGATGTCTCCATACCATGGGTTAGATGAATCTATCAAGAGTAATGACTCATTTGGAATAGAATCGTCATATGTCATTTTATTTTTGGGAATGGGAAGGTCACAGATCAGTTTGACAAAGACTAAGGATTTCTTAGATTTGGATTTGATGAAATATAAATCAAATTTTTGGAGGATGATAATCCATTTGGAATACTTGGCCCCAAAAATTTTTCGTCACAAGATGTGCATCGTGGGGTTCCAATCATAAACAACCATAGTCTTGGGAAGCAAGATATAATGACAAAACCTTTGGACAATTGCCAAAGATAACTTTTCAACATGAGTATATTTGATTTTGGTATCATTTAAGTTCTGACTCAAGTAATAGATGGCATGTTCATCCCCAATGTCATCCTCTTGGACCAATACCATAGCGATGGTAGTAAATGTAGTGGAGAGGTACACCAAGTAATCATGTTGATAATTCGGGGGATACAACAATGATTCTTGAACCAAAACACCTTTCAAAGCATCAAACACCTTATGGGAACTATCATCCCAATGAAAGGGAACCCATTTCTTCAACAATCGAGTAAATCCTTTCGACAATTCAATGTAATTGGGAACAAATCTCTGTAGAAAGTTAGCCTTCCCTTGGAGTCATTGTAACTGAACAAGAGAGGAAGGAGTAGGAATATCTAGGATCACCTGGAATTTTAATGGATCTATATGAATTCCTTACTTCGACACAATGAAGCTGAGAAGTCAAACAGATTGCACACAAAACATGCACCTGTGTGGATTGAGCTTCATGTTATAATGTTGACAATGTAAAAATATAGCCCTGAGATGCATGGGATGATCTATACGATGTTTCGAGTGGGAAGGTAGGTCATCCAAATATGGTTGTACAATGTGTTTAATTTCACGGAAGGCAAAATTCATTTCCCTCTCAAAATTTTCCCTAACATTTTTCAATCCGAATGGGAGCTTTCGATATGAAAATGTGCCCCATGGAGAAATAAATGCAGTTTTATGTTGGTCCGACGGGAGAATGTTGATCTAATTGTAGCCAAAAAAACCATCCATAAATTAAAATATCTCACTACCAGCACAATCATAATCAATATGATCGATAAAAATGGTAGGATAATTTTCCTTAGGACAAGCATGATTGATGTCCCTCTAATCGACATACACACAAATTATTCCTTGTTTTTCATGACAGGAACAATATGCGACACCTAATTAGTTAGAGGTACTAGGTAGATGAAACCAACATAAAGAAGTTTTTCAATCTCAACCTTAATAGTAGTAGCCTTCTTACGATGGATTGGACATAGGCATTATCCATTTGGTTTAGCATCGGGATATGTTATGATTTCTTGTACAACAATGTTTGGAATCATACTTGGCATCTCTTTGTATGACCAGGTGAAAACATCTCAAAATTCTTGGAAAAGGGCTTTATAGATATTGATCTCATCGAGAGAGAAATATGCATTGATATATACATTCTCAAAAATTCTGATTTTGATCGAAATGTCAAGAGGGATAGTCTCTTCAATATTCAACAATATCCTCTCATAATTGATAATATGGATAGATACGAAATTTATAAAAATTTCAACGACATTGGGTGAATAGATATCACTAAGATTATCCTCAGAGGAATATGGAAAGGAGGAATGATGATGATTCTTGTCCCACGATGCATCATTTGGCATCATGACCTCCATGATGCTTTCATCAGTAGAGAATGTATTGAAGAAAGGATCATAAGATGTGCCATAATGTAAGGAATGATAAACCTAATTTGTTGAAGAGAAAAAATTGGAGTGTGCCGAACAAGCTAAATAGATGGCTTCATATTCAATCTCAATAATATTGAGTGATATGTGGTCACCAAATGTAATATTATATGCATCCGGTGTAACTATCTAAGGATCCGATGGACTAGCACAAGAAGATATCATGTTGACGTAGGAAACCAGGTTCACGTTGTCAGGATGGGGATAAGGAAGAGGAGAAGGAAAATAAAAGGTTCCCATAAGGGAAGAATCCTTAAGAAATCCCACCCCAACATGTCGATATGAATGTGGGGTTTATCCCACAAGAGGGATGCTTCCAATAACTTCAGAATTATTGGAAAAGAAGGTGAGCTAATCAATGGCCACTATGCCCCCTTTATGAGGGAAGACTACCATTATAAAATAAGTTGAAACGACAACATCCATAGTGTATACCCATGTACGAAACAATAGAAGATTATAATCTAACGACCTGTAAATAACTTTGACTTCTACTGACACCATCTTGCCACCTAATTCAACTTGTAACGAACTCAAAACAAGAAAGAGACATGATACAGGTTGAAGCTCTTTCATCCACAATGGTCTAGTAGATAATCTTACTTCTAAAAACATCCTGAATCATGAAATCCAATTGCATGGGAAGTTGAAGCATGATTCTCATGATTAAAGAATACAAAGTTAGAATTTGAAGGATCAATAGACCCAATTGCGGAAAGTAAAGCCTTCTTTTGGGCGAGACAATTTTGCAACATCTCGAGGGTCGACATAGGTGAAGGATCTTGAGCCAGATCCCCAACTATGTTATAATTTTGTGTAGCTCCCACATGAGGGTTGAATGAAGATTTATGAATAATGCCCTTGGGAGGTTTAATTTTCAATTCACTAGGAATCACATTTGGAGTAGGATTCAAAGAAGATGGGGTAGAACTAGTAAGTTGATCACTAGCTTGACTAGTTGAGGGATTCACTGATTACCATAGTCCTTATTTTTTTTTTCTACCATAACATCATTTTTAGTCTTGGTGGAGGAAATCATCATAACCATGTTAGAAGAAGACGCAGGATCCTGAGAAATCATGTTAGTCTCCTGATTAGGAAAGAGATCCGTCAATATAACAGGTGTAATAGGCGATTTAAGGAATTGATTTACTTCCACTGGATGTGGAAAGTCATGAGTGAAATCCTCCTCATTACATATTAAACAAGGGTAATGAGATTTCCACTTTTCTTCAAAGGATTGGTGACTTTTTTTGTCCGACGAATGATTATCTTTCTTCTTTTTTCCTTATCCTTTCTTCTTACTTCCTGGTTGTTGAGATTTTCCTTTTGTAGATTGTACGACACTGATATCAAAAGTGGAAGCTGTAGAAATGATAAGAGAGGGATTTTGAGAAACCAAAACAAGAGTTGAACCAAATGGTTTACTCTATGACTGCTGGCTAGTAGAACCAATCATGCCATCAACGACATGTGATTCTTTACTTGGAGGTTGAGGAACAATGCTAGAAGGTCATAGAGCATTTGGTATTTTATCATAGAGCATGCTAGATTTGGTATAAATAAGATCAAGATATTGGGCACGAGAAATTACCTACTCTTCGATCACAACTACACCTTTAGTGACATCTTTTGTTATGGATGGTAACAAGGACTTAATAAACCATTCAAATAACAATTGGTCAGGAATGAAGGTTTTGAATCAATGTGAAGATGTCACCACTCATGAATATGATCATAAATATGAGTGGAATTAGATTGTTTGAAGGAAGTCAAAAGTTCAGTTCCAGTCTCATAGCGAATGGGTAACTAAAAATGAGTTAAGAACGTGGTCGCTAAGGGAATTAAATTGTTGAATGTAGCTCATGGAAATTCAATATACCATTTTTCTTCCATACTAGTAAGTGTCAGCTAGAAAATACGTAATCAAATAGAGTCATCATTTAAAGAGTTCGAAGAACACCATAAATGATACGTCATGACATGTGTAAATGGGTTTTCTCCAAGATTTCCACTAAACTTTGGGATATCACTGGGCAATTTCATAGAAATAACCGACCACCAAGGAGAGTGACAAATGGTATAATTTGTAATATGGGTTATATCTATTAGTTCAAGGGTTGCCACAAATGGAAACTGCTGATTAAAGTAAGGTGGGGGGTATCCTAGGTAAGATGGGATGGACTGAGAAATAGGTATCTTCACTCTTGGATAAGGAGGATTATGATAACCTGGATAACCTTGCTGCCCAACTCCAAGATAACCTTGTTGTCTAGCTCCAAGATAACCTTGTAAAGGTTGAAATGGTTGGGTTTGAATTTTTTGAACTTGGTAAGGCATTTGAGGAATACATTGATGTGGTTTGCCTATGGCATTTTGCATCTTCCCTACGTAAGGTGGGATAGGTTATGTCTGTGCCATACCATATATAGGTTGACCCATTTTAATTTGAGGAATATCATAACCAAGATGTAGAGGCTGTAAGGCACCTTGAAGAGGCTGGGTAAGTGGGATTTGGGAGGCCCCAGATACCAGTGGAAGAGGTTGAGTTTAAGGTGAAACTTGAAATGGCTTACTTACATTAACTTGAGATTAAACATGTTGAGACATAGATTAACAAACACGAATTTGAGATGTACGTGGAACAGGTTGAAAGGTTTGAATTTGATTCACAACTAAGCTAGGTTTTATGGGTAATGTAGGTTGCCAAGGATTGGTAGCCATTTTTGGATATGGAGAAATTGAATGAGGTTGAGCACCAGCTTGTAGTATTTGATGAGAAAATGGGAACAATATGACAACAAGTCCCCCCCTGCTAAAAGAGTAGGGGAGTACGAGGAAACTTCCCCCTAGGAGGAGGGTACCCAATATAAGTTGGAGTGGGATATTGTAGGTATCCATACCCACTGACATAAGGAAAGATTGCTTTTATACTGAAGGTTGAGATGAAGGTGGAAGAGAAGACTATGTAGTACTCATCAAAGAAGTGCCATATGGGATTCTGGAAGAGGATGACATGGGAGAAGTCCATGGACTTGATCTTGCACCATAAAAGGTACCAGATAACGATTAATAACCAGGTGGGATGGATGGTCCACCATATAGGTGTGTATTTGGTGATGTTGCAAACATAGAAGAGGCCGCAACAATGGTTGTCTTAGTCATAGTAGTTGACGAGGGTTGAGAAACCACAATGGGCTCAGTCATGGTTAAATTTCCCAGAACATATTACTGAGGGGAACTCAAGGGTGAGTTGAAAGGAGAATAACTAGATAAAGGATCTTGTGATAGAGTAGGAGGAGAAGGAAAAGGATGGGCTTGATAAATATGAGTCCCTTTGAAATGGGCAGGAGAGTAGGGTCGAGACTTTTTTTGAGGAATATCCTCAATACTCAACAAACTAGGTGGAAGTTCTTTACCGTCAGGACCAATATGTATATATTGTGGTTGAGTCAAAGATAGAGGAAGAGAAGAGGAAGGTCCTGAAGTAACAAGTGTAGTTAACTGAGGTGCGTGAGGTTGTATAACCCTAGATTGTAATGTTTTTGATTTAGGATACTAAAGTTCAATAACCCCAGGTAATAAAATTTTAGGTGCTTCTATTTCGACTGTGTTAGACTCACCAGCTAAATGGGAAGTGATCTTGGGTTCAATACTCACAGGAATAGACAATTCTAGTTGTTCAATTTTAGATGTAAGTCTAGAAGGAGTAGCTTCTGAGGTACCAGATTAAGTAGTTTACATATTTTTAATATTCTGAAGACATCCGAGAGTTGCCTCAGGTGGAAGAGGAGGAAATATTTTCATCCTACATGAACGATGAGGTTGAGGAGGTTTTTATTCCATGTTGGTTTAATAAATTTTAAAAATTAACAACAAAAAATAAATTAAAAAAATGGTAATGTAGGCAAAAGGGTTTACCAATCAACTATGAACTACAATATACCACCTTGGATAACTAAGGATTTACGTATGGGTAGGAAGTATCCTCGAATGTTGTCTTCGGTGTATCACAATGTACAAGGCTGTCGACTTGGTTACCAAAGGCGAGGATAAAAACCTAGTGTGGAATTTCAAAATATACTTGAAGGTACGTGGAAGCACAGTCCATGCTAGTGCTATCTAATGCATAACTATATGACGAGAGTGTTCACATATACTTTTTCATGTGTGGAGTGCCGTTCGATATGCCCGAAGGTATGTGGAGAATGGTTTGATACACTTACATAAGTGGAATGGGATATCACCTCGGTAATGCAACATAGGAAAACAAATGATATCTCCTACGTCTATAGACATCAAAACATGGCTCTAGCCTAGAACTCTAGATGTTTGCGTTAACTTTTCAAATGCTCCTTGAGATTGATTCAATAAAATTTAAAGTTTATCTTGAATTAAGTTTCAGTTTTCAAGGCTCACTGCGAGTTTCACCTTAATATCCTAGAGATGCAATCTAACATGATAAGATTAAATCTTTTCTCTTCAATGAAAATCTATGTACAAGAGGGAAGAAACAAAGAGTAATGAAACATACAAAATGCAACAAAATAATAATAATTTGTTAAGAAAATTTCCCTAATGCAACTATTCCAATTTCCAATTCCTCTCACAAAACCTTAAATCCAATGCAAAATGAAAAAATGATGATATTTTTCTTTTCAATCCTCTTAATCTTCAAATGAAATGAAAACTAAGATGCTTTCTAAATCAATGATAAGAGAAACCATACAAAATGATGACTCTAATATCAATTTCTTCAAGCAATCAATGATCAAGAAAATTTTTCCTGACGACCTAAATGATAAGAACAAAGAAAATCCAAACAAAGTCTTAGCAAAGGCTAATAAAACCAAAATCAAACTAAGTGAAGGTTTTTTGAAAGACAAGGACACACTCAGAGATGAAAGGAAACAAGATTGACCAAAGTAAATCAGAGAGTAAGGCAAGGTTTTTTTTTTTTCATCTAACAAGGGTTAGCTCAGGTGCAGAACAAGAACCAGTGTTATGCAGTGCGAGTGCAAAGAAGGAGAGGGTGTTCTGAAGCACTTTGTCTCTAGACAAGGGGGTGCGTTGACATAGATTCAACCAAAATATGACACAAAATATCAAACCAACCTTAGAGAAGGGCTTTCCTGGGGTCAATCAAGATCTAAGTGAAGAAATCAAGGTCAGTTTAAAAGGTGAAAGAGGTACTAAGGTCAAGGAAACCACTAAGGGAAGAAAGCAATCCCCAGTGGAGTCGCCAATTTATTATGTGAAAGTTATGATTGCGGATAAAGGTGAATTCCCTAGACATATTGGACTGGTCTGGAACAACAAAAGACAATGAATATAGAGTTTTCCTTAGAGAATTTAGAGAATGGGAAAGAGGCCTACCTCAAATTTGTAGCAAAATTTCCTTCCTTCTCGCTTGTAAGCTCCAATTGTAGCTCCAAGTGCTATAATTAGAACTTGCACACATGACTAAAACGAGAAAAATATATACAACAACCAAGTAGCATATTCTAAAATCTCTATTCAATGAATCAACAAGGCATTGAAATACATGAATGTAAACATAAAAAAACACATATATGAAAACAAGATATTTTTTCTATTAATAGAAATAGAAGAGAGTTTACAACCATAAATAGTAGCTGATCTTATAGATGTCTCCCCAAATTGAATTGTCCTTCCTTGTTAGAAATCACAGCTCAATATAAACCCTAATGCATGAATATGATGACTCCTTTAGGTTCAAGGCAGAAACATGAGGGAACAATCAATTTCCAAAAGCCAACGCTGACTCTATGCATGACAGTAAATTTATAGGAGAGGGATGGTAGTTTAGGATTTACCGGAATGAGATTGAGATCCACTTATGATGGGAGGATGAGATCAAGGGATAAGAGGTGAAGTCTCCAAGGTAGGATCGAATAGGATTCAAGCTTCTTATCCATGATAAATGGTTAAACCAAAACTTGGATGCTTTTGGAAGAGGAAGCTTCATAATTATTTTTAATTTTCTTGAATTTTTCGAATCAATGCACCTACTGAAAGGAGCAACAAGTGCTGACCAAGATTGGTGCATAAGGGAGAAACCAATGATAAACGTAGGTGCTGAAGGGATATGGTGTGTTGGGGCTAAAAACATGGATTTTGGACAATTAATCCCAAAAATGCAGACATTTTGGAATGTTCATGCTTAGGGCTTTGTGAAGGGATGATGATAATATGTTTATGGATGTTGATTGATCCTGTTTGCATGTCTAATTACCAAATGTGACAAAATGTCCTATAACATAGTTGACCCCTTGGGGGGGTGCCATGTGTACCCCTCTATCATTAATGATGTCGCTGTGAAAAATCACATATAGACAAATGGAAGTAGTAAAATATGGCATTTAGTGGTTGTCTTAAGATGATGACATGGAAAACATAATGAAATGGCTATTGAGGATGACATGGCAAAAGACATGCCATCCTATAGTGATGCCATGTGGCATGCCAATATGCTTCTTTTGGTCAACCAATAAGCATAATTTTTTATGACATATGACCCACTTAAAATGAGCCATGTAGTAGACATGACATCACAATGATGTTAACAAGTAGATGACTAATGAACCTTAGCTCCCAAGTCTTATGGCTTAGTCACATGGGTAAAAATGGCTAAGCCCCATTGGTGTTTGGTTTCATCGAAGGAATTGGTCACATGGGAGGTCATCTGATCACCAAGTTTTCCAGCACAAATTTCAACCCCATAAGTTAGTTCTCCATAGCTTAAGTCCACATATAAAATGTATATATACTCTATCAATGACCAACTTGAGGTAGTTTAGTTCATAAGGTTACATGGTTGAACCCCTTTGGTTCATGCTTAGTTTGGTTGTATGAGTGCTATTTTTATTTGTCATGACAACAATTATTCTAGCTTTGTTTGCTTTGACGTGGAAGCTTTGTTGTGGCAATGAAACCTGTTGGATACTCTCTAATTGGTTGTGGAAACACATGTTTTAGCTCTGTGTACTCTAACATGGAAGCTATGTCATGGAAACAAAGATTGTATGAAAGCTCTTTGATTTGTCATAAATTTTTTGGATGTATGTGCTTTGATGTGGAAGCTCTATCGTGGAAACAAAGCTTGTATGAAATCTCTCTGATTGGTTGCAAATGTTTTGGCTCTATGTGCTATGATAAGGATTCTCTGTTGTGGCAACGAAACTTGTGTGGTCGTAAATGTTTTGGCTTTGCATATTCTGACATTAGCACTATCTTGTGGAAATTGAACTTATTTGGAAGCTCTCTATTTGGTTGAGGAAACAAATTTCTTTAGCTTTGTGTGCTTTGATTTGGAAGCTTCGTCATGACAAAAACTGTTTTGGCTTTTTGTGCTCTAATGTGGAAGCTTTGAATCTATTTGACTAGACGTGGCAACAAAATGTTTCATGTTTATGGATTCCAATGTGGAATCTATGTTGTGATGATGAAACCTAGTTAGTATTAGTCAAGCAACCTTGACATTGAGCAAGGGCCTCAACTATGAAGCTAAATAGTTGCAGTATACTAAGTCTAAACGTGGAACTTAGTAGCACAATTGGTTCATTGACAAAGTAGCCCCCATGAGGTCAAGGGTTCAAAACTTTAAGTATTGAATGATTAGTTATTTGTATTTTATTTACGCTAACGATATGTCAAATTGTTGAACATTTAACCAAACAACGATGGGCATTTTATAGCACGACTAACTCTGGGAATTTTGTAGAACGCGCTTGGGAATGGCAAATTTTGTCGAACAATTATTTTTTCAAATGTTTTATGGGTCAAAATTAATGAAATTTCATTTTTAAAAAAGGGTTTTGGTTGGAATATTTTGCAACTTGCTAAAGGGAAGCTACAAACAGATGTTGAGTATAGGAAGGTCATGGTTATTGGTTATATGAGCATGTGAACATGTTTTTGACATATGAAAATAAGGAAATTTTTTTTGGAAAAGATTTAAGCTTGTGTTTGAAGTGTGGAATATTTTGAAAAGTGGTCCACACTAGATTGAAGAAGGAGGTATGTGCTTCCACAATGTTTGGTGCTTCAATGAGGTTCAATCATACAAGAAGTTGAAGTTTTCACATTTTTGAGGTTGATACCTCAATAAGGTTGTAGCCCATTGTAAGTGGGTGCTTGAAGATTATTATAGGTTGGTGCCCCAATCAGGTTGTAGCCTATTACATGTGGATGATTTCTCAGTTTGGGGGTTTGTGACTCCAATAGGTCGATGTTTGCAAACTTATGTAAATAAATTGAAGAAGAAGCCAAAATAAATTTGTAGTTTTCTCTTGCAGTGGTTTCCATGTAAAATATTATGACCTCTTGTGTTGATGTGATGATGTTTTCTTGATACATGGTTTCATTTATTAGTATGATACAAATTCTTCTGATACACTGCTACATGATTATTTATTGATGAAATGTTTTAAAATGATAATTTTTTTCCGTTACATTGATTCACCCTCCCGTCTTAGTGTGATCTCATATAGGAAGATGATCTTGAAAATAAAGGTGTAAACTTGGACGTACGAGTCCTAATGAGAAATGATATTCTTTCACTTACAACTATTCCTTAGCAGTGGGTTTGTTATGACGTATAAAATTTGTCTCTATCTAAAGGTTTTTTGGAGAATCTACACCTCCAAAGACCCTGTGTCCTTTAGTATAGTAAGTAGGTAATGGATATTGAGAAAAAATACCATTGTGAGGTCGTAGATATAGCTTTCCTTGAAATATTTTCATTGTACTCACTTGTTGTACAAACCACAATCCAGGTGTATATTTTGCTTTAATGCAATTTTATCATCATAGTTAAAAAATCAAATTTAAAAATATATTTTACAAGATAATTCTTCTTTTACAAAAGAATTTTTTATTTTATATTTCAAAATGAGTATTATACATATTACACTCTCCTTAGGGGAACAAAAATTTCCTCGCAACAGTTTTTCCAAAGTTTGAATACTTCCCTCCCTTCATGCTATGACACTTACTATACTAGTCCATACATTGGCGATTACAATAGAAAGTCCACAAATAGTATTTGACTTGTATATCCTAAATACCAATTAACATGATGACTTTAACAACAAAAAATAAGCTAAAATGGTAAAAAAAAGGAGACTATAATGGGAAGAACACATCTTGAAGAAAATTACCATCAAGGAATTAGAGATAAATACCCCATCCCAGAGGGATAAAACTTCCTTAGCTAGCTTGTCTGCGTTAGTGTTGATTTCCTTGAATGCATGTGTAAAATATGTCCATTCAAAGCTCTGAATATAATATTGGATTTTACTTAGTAGAGGTTGAAGATGAACATTCTGAACTTTGATTTTTTCTTTGTCCCATTCAATAACAATTTCAAAATCCTTAAGAACCTGTAATATCGATAAAATAAGAGGTTTAACATGGTGCATAAGGGTCCATAATGTAACAAATTCTTCCTTTATATTTGAACCAAAGCCTTGAGCATAGTGGAGATGAAAGAAATGAGAGGAGTTTACATAAAAACAAGTTTGATTCCACACCAAGGAAGATGGCCTTGACTAGTACCATAAAAAAATCCCCATGGGATCTCAAAATCCAAAGGAGACATAATAGGATCACATGCTTTGCCTACTTAGGATCACATTGATATTCTCTAGTTAGTTTTGTAGTCATATCTGGAACAACTTCCACTATAATTGACTTTGGAAAATATAGAGATTGCAAGCCCACCAAATAAAATTCATGAATAAATATGAAGAGAGTCAAAACAAACCATAGAAACATCACAAATCTATATTTTGATGTTGTCTTCCAGACCAGGGGCATTTATGATCTAGGAGGATCCAAAAATAACTGAAAATTCAAAGTGCTCAAAACAAGATGAAAACAACACCATGTCAGCAATATCAACGCGACCTTTTGGACACAACTTAGATGGAAGAAACTAGACTTTGTACATGAAAGTTATCGTGTTTTGAACTTTTTGTGAACCAACAAAACTTGGAAGGGACTACCATGTCGCAGTGCCATGAGGAACTACATGGCACTGTACAGATGATAATGTAGTACTACAACTAACATGTGGACCAACATAGAGAAACACATCGTATTCTGTACAAGTGATGTGACAACATGAGTAGAGGACACATGGCAGGGGCAAGTGATTGTGCACTTGATGTGGAAACACTGTGAGTTAACACATCGAAAAGTCATGAGTCGACATAACATGATGTAGCATTGCAAGTGGTGTTTATGTGGAATCAAATGGCTGGTGATGTGCCACCCAGTCAACATGTGACATGGAAAATGATGATGTCATCCAATCAGATGTTTCCATGTGGCAGCTTTGTAAGAGCCAAAAAGGAGTTCTAGGCAGTTCCAAGTGCAATTGAAAAATGGTTAGATGGATGAAGATATGGACACCAGAAAGTTCACCACTAGTTATTTATAGGCTTTTGTAGGTGTAGAAATGTCTTGGGTGTATAGACTACATAAAGTAGCATTCCTCCTCACAATATAGGCATAATTCATAATTACCATGGAAGCCTGCAAAGCAATGATGTGGATGCATTGATTCTTAGGAGAGATGGGAATAAAATAAGACAACTATATGCTACATTATGAAAGTCAAAGCGCCATTCATTTAGTGAAAATCCTTGCATATCATTCTAAGACAAATAACATTTATGTGAGATATCATTGGATTCATATGTGTTACATGATAAGTTGATACAATTGGAGAAAATACACAATTAATATAATCAAGCTAATATGTTAACATAGATTTTTCCTAGTGAGGAACAAGAGTTTTGTAAAACCTTGGCTAGGACAATGTAAATGTAATGAAAGACATATCAGGAAAGGATTACTAACAAGGATAGAGAAATAAAAGAAAAATATTCACTCAAGCTTCTATTCGTTCTCATGTGGGATATTGTTAAATCTAAGACACAATCAAATTAAAATTATCTATATATATATAGATATGGAGGTTACACTTTTTGGTTGAAAAATGGAGCTCGATCAAGCAATAGACTCGATCTAGCTCTAGGGCTCGATCGAGCCTCTATTTGTCATTAAAAGCCATGACCATGATCTGCAAAAGCCATTTTGTGGAGACTATGAGGCAAAAAGAAGCTCGACCAGGGGTTTGGGAGCTCGACTGAGATGGAGGAGCTCGATCCAGCTGTACAACGACCCCACCAACATCCCAAAAGATCAAACCAACCACTGTCTGGAGACCAAGGTAGGTTTCCTATTATTTTTTCTCTATTTGAATTATTTTTTTCTTGCAAAAAAAATTAATTTGAAATGAAAACCCACCATACAAAAACCACAAAAAACCACAAAAAAAACACGAAAACAACCCAAACAAACCTTGAGAAAAAACCTAGAAAACCACAAAAAACCATCAAGAAAACCCTTGAAAACTAAAAAACAACTTGGAAAGCCACAAAAAACCACAAAAAAAAACTATAATATATGTTATTTTTGTTTTTCATTTCATTTTATAAGTTTTCAATAATTGCAATTGTAGCATGTTTATTATGATTTATTTTATTTTTATTTTTTGTTTTTCTATTTTGAATGGTAACAACTTTATTTTGTAATTATTTTCTGTTTTGAAGTTTTTTCTTAGGAATTTAATGAAATCAATTTTCAAAATATTTTGATTTTTTTATTGATTTAAAATACAATTTAAATTTTGAACAAATTTGATAAAAAATATGCCCAAAAAAACTCTGAAACGTAAACAACCAAACTATAACCAATATAAATTAGAAGCTTAAGATTGACATTGTGAATATGGTTGCTCATGGTGAACCTCTATTTATCAAATAAGAAATTTTATTTCATTTTTTCATTTTAAATTAATTTATATTTAAATATTTTAATAATAATTAGATACAATAGTTTTAAAAAATTACTAATAAGTTTACTCTATTTAAAATTCATTTTTTTAAATTTTATTAATTTAATTTTAATATTTATATAGGTAAAGTATTCAAACATTAAATTATATTCATACCATATATACTATAGCATAACATTTAACACACACACAGGACGTATGTTAATTAACATATGAAATGTTATCTAGATTATATATTTTATGTTATATATGATTTAGTTTGATATAATATATATATATATATATATTTCATAACATTTTTCAAGGGATAAATCGTAATTTTCAATAATAAAAGTGAAAATTACATATTGTAAATGTTGTTATAGCATATCCAAAAAGTGTCTTGTTGATCACTCAACAATCAATTGTATAAATAGATCATACATCTCCCAATATATATATGTTATACAAACTATCAATGTTTCATGATGTTGATAACTTGTAAAAAAAGGTCCTCCATATTATCATGTATCTATCTATACATATCATAAAAATTGTATACAATGTTTGTGCCCAAAGCAAAAAAATAAACAATACATGTAGAGAATGTCATCCCATGTCTGCATGTGCCTATAGGTGCTCATCAAAAGGATGATGTTATATAGTTCATAACATTTAACACACACACACAACTATATTAAAATTTAACATAACATAACATATATAACTATAACATAACATATATAGCTATAACATAACATTTAGCTTGTTTAACTATATAATATATATATATAACATGACTATATAATTATAATATGACTATATCTTTAACATAGTATATAACATAACATAAAGTTATATATATATATATATATATATATATAGCATAGCATAGCATGTAACGTAACTATAACTATAGTTCATAACATAACAATATAACTATATATAACATAACTATGTATTTCCCTAATGGTGGTGGTATTAAGAGTCACAGTTGAGTCATGCATTACGATTAACATGTGGAACATAGGAATGACACACATGTTGATGACCCTAGGATTAAGAGGCATGCTCTCCACTTGTCACCGCTTGGTCCTTACATGGTGCCTTTACTTTTCAAAAGCCCCAAATCACCTACCCAGGTCCCATCAACTTACATTAAATAATTTTTGAGGTCTAAAAAGGGCCTCCTAAGGAATGTTATAAAATAATAGCAAAAATAATAAAATAAGATTAGATTACATCATCAAATTGTAGAGGGAAAAGAAAAAAACTATTTTTTCAACTCGTATTTTCAACTTATATCCATATCGTTTTACTCAAATTTTTGAGTTAGAGCACTCATTGGATGCATATTTTAATTCCTCATCCAAAGAGTAATCATGTTGCATACTTTCGATGGACCTTGCTACAAAAAAAAAAGAGAAATACACGAAAATCATGATTGCAATAACGTTTTTTCATGTATTTATCATTTTTCATACAGAAAGGTCCATCAAAAGTATGCAACATGGTTTCTCTTTGGATGAGGAATTGACTTGTGCATCCAAAGATTGCTCCTGATTAAGGTTTGAGTAAAACGGTGGGGAGATAAGTTGAAAATACAAGTTGAAAAGTAGTTTTTTATTCTTTTTACGTTTTTAGTCCAAAAGTGGTGAATCATCCCTCATGGTTGACATCATCATCTTGAATCCTATTGGTTCTTAGAAAGTTTATTTTGGTTGTGCACTTTTATTTTGAGGCCCATTTTGACCTGAAAATTTCTCTAATGAATGTGTGTAGGTGGTCGCATATGGGTTTGAGAAGGAAATTCTCTTTGACATGAGGTTCATCCCTTAGCAATTGCAATGGGTAGGCTTTCTTATGGTGTATTATTCGGGGGTGGAGGAATTCTTGACACACATTTTATAGAGCACATTCATGAGCATATGATTTATTTATTTATTTATTGTGCTTGTTAAAGAGTGTGCCCTATAATACACCTGTCTCTACATGTATACCACACACTGATTTTTTCACTCAACAAATTGGTCCTCTCATCTCCACACCCCATTATAAATGCATGGGAAAATTATTAGGGTGGTGACATTCTATGTGTAGGAATTTACAGGGTAAGTTCCTCAGACAGAACACCAAAAGGACACCGCTCACAAACAGATCACAGATCAATACACCAGTATTTTGACGTGGTTAAAACCCTCAGAGAGGGAAACAGTCCACGGCCTGCGCCAACGTGGCTACTACAGGCAATTTATTAATAAAAGAATGAAAATTTACATAAGCTTCTCTCATGCACGGTTAACCTACAAATGACCCTCCATGCGCTTTAAATAGAATTCATGGACCAATCGGGTGTCAAGCCACGGATCAAGTGTCGGTAATACCGAGGAGAGAATGAACCGTCGGATCACTACATATCGTGACCGTCGGATTGTAAGTTACAAAATGTACAACGGTAAAGAAACACACTTTACCTAACTCTATACTAACCTATACTAGACCAAGTTGAACTTAACTATTTCCTATGTGTCGGAATTTCCTAACATCCCCCCTTAAGAACAACTTGGGATAGGATTGAAGGATTTACAAATATGACACAATAGGAGAAGGAAGGAGGCACTAGAGCCTATCCCCCCCTAGTGACAACTTCCTGAACTCCAAGCATATATCGAAGTTTAGTGAACTTCGCCTCTGTGAGAGCCTTTGTGAAGATGTCTGCAACCTGATCATCTGTTGAACAATATTGCACTTCAAGAACATGGTCATGAATGAGCTTTTCGATGAAGTGCATGTGTAGTTCAATGTGTTTGTTGCGTTGATGTTGGACGATTGGATCTTTGCATAGTTGAATGGCACTTTGATTATCACACCAAAGTGTAGTCGGATGCTGCTGCTGAAAGCCAAAATCTGATAGGATCTGACGAAGCCACAAGGATTCCTTACTATCTTCTACGGCACCACGATATTCTGCTTCTGCTGAAGAAAGAGAAATGGCACCTTGTTTCTTACAAGCCCATGTAATAGGTCCTGAACTAAGAGTGAACACATAATCGGTAGTAGACTTCCGATCATCAGGGTTACCAGCCCAATCAGAATCAGTGAAACCAACCAATAGAGGCGATGCTTCGGCACTGTAATGAATTCCAAACTGAACCGTACCTCGAACATAATGAAGTATTCTTTTAGCTGCTTTCTAATGAATTTCATGTGGGGTTTGCATAAACCGAGCAATAAGACCAACAACAAAGGAAAGGTCAGGACGAGTATGGGTTAGATACAAAAGTTTTCCTACAAGTTGATGGTATAAGGTAGCATCAACTTCAGGGGAATTACAAGTGACTGAAAGTTTGACTCTAGACTGAAAGGGAGAAGGAGCTGGCTTACAATCTTCCATGTGAAAATGGAATAGAATATCATAGGCATACTTGGATTGGGAGAGGAAAATACCTTCCTTGGATTGCAAGACTTGAAGACCGAGAAAATAATGTAAGTGTCCTAAGTTTGTCATTTCAAACTTCTTTTTAAGGCTGAACTTCACATGGTTGATAATGTTGGGATCACTACCAGTGAGGATAAGATCATCAACATAAAGAACAAGAATGATAAGAGACTTACCCACTTTCTTGGTGTAGACGGTATTGTCAGAATGACACCTAGAAAAGCCAGATTCTAAAAGAAAGCTATCCATTTTGGCATACCAAGCCCGAGGAGCTTGCTTGATACCATAAAGAGATTTCTTAAGTCGACATACAAGGCTGGAGTCTATTTGGATGAAGCCAATGGGTTGTTCCATATAGATTTCTTCATGCAAGTCCCCATGCAAGAAGGCAGATTTAACATCCATCTGATGGACTTCCCATTTTAAAGATGCAGCAAGGGAAAGAACAAGGCGGATAGAGTTCATTTTGGCAACAGGGGAGAAGGTTTCAGTGTAGTCAATGCCTTCAACCTGTGAAAATCCCTTAGCAACAAGACGAGCTTTATGGTTATCAACTTTCCCATCTGGTCCATACTTTGT
The DNA here is from genome assembly GCA_000404065.3 of Pinus taeda. Lineage (NCBI taxonomy): Eukaryota > Viridiplantae > Streptophyta > Pinopsida > Pinales > Pinaceae > Pinus > Pinus taeda. Next base: position 134,132 of record APFE030626919.1, read on the forward strand.
TCTGTAAACCCATTTACATCTAACAAGTTTGTGTCCCTTTGGTAGAGGAACAAGATCCCATGTATCATTTGCCAACAATGAATGATATTCTTCATTCATAGCTACTTCCCAATGTGGATGGCCTGAAGCTTCTGCAAAAGTGTCAGGATCAGGATTTACTGGAGCTTGAGCCAGTAAAGAAGAGGCTCTTCCAAACTGAGAACGTGTACATCGCTGATCTGTAGGATCACCGGCAAGATCACCTGCTGCATCCCGAGTAGCACGGACCCATCTTGGAAGTTGAGGATCCTGAGAAGGTGGGGGAGGATTGTCATCCTCACTTTCATCATCTGAAGAAGAAATGTTTTCAAAAGTAGAAGAGATAAGAAGAGGTGGCACATCCGCCGGACTAGGCTCGCAGGCCGATTTATTTTCATCAAATTTTACATCTCTTCTAATGATAACATTTTTGGACTTAAATGGAATAAGTCTATAATCTTTTACATCTTCAGAATATCCAACAAAAGTACATTTCTCACTCTTAGGTTCTAAAGCTTTATGCTTTTCATCTGGAATATGGGCCCATGGTTCACTTCCAAAAATACGAAAGTGACTTACATCTGGTTTAATGGAACTCCAAGCTTCTTCTGGAGTGATATTCTTTAGAACCTTAGTAGGAGTGCGATTTATTATATAATTTGCACAATTAATTGCTTCGGCCCAAAAACTAAGACTGAGTCCTTTAGATTGCAGCATACAATTAGCCATTTCCTTTAAGGTGCGATTTTTCCTTTCAGCTACACCATTTTGTTGTGGAGTGTATGGAACAGTGTGTTGCATTTGAATTCCATTTTCGGTGCAAAAGTTGATGAATGTGTTTTTAACATATTCTCCACCATTATCAGTTCTTAGCTTAAGAATTTGATGTCCAGATTGTTTTTCAACAAAGGCTTTGAAGGCCAAAAATGTGTTAAATACTTCGCTCTTGAGTTTTAAGAAGTATACCCAAGTGCGTCTGGAGAAATCATCAATGAAAGTTAATAAATACTTGCAGCCAGAGAATGAAGCAACAGGAAGTGGACCACATAAATCACTGTGCACAAGCTGTAAAGGGGCTGAGGCGTGCCAAGAGGCACGTTTTTCAAAACTGTCCCGATGATGTTTTTTGAGTACACATCCGGAACAAACACCATCTCTGCAAGATACCATAGGAAGACCTGTCACCATATTTTCTTTACATAGATGCTGAAGGGAGCGATAGTTTAAGTGACCAAATCGCTCATGCCAAAGTTTCTCACTTCATCATTATGAGCAACAAATACTGAGGGAAGATTTAATGACCCAAAGTTGTGAAACTTATACAACCTT
>APFE030626919.1:137125-148709 GCA_000404065.3 Pinus taeda
TTGCGTGCTTGCTTGAGAAAGCTCTTTTTCTTCCTACAAAACAAAAACACAAAACCCAACACGGACATACAAAAAAACCAAGCCTTATGGCTTAAATTTAGCTTTACCCGGAAACTAAATATTTTCCTCAATGTTTCTGATTTTCCGAGATCACACTAAGGCGTAGCGGAAAAGAGCATACGCATGAGAAAAATCATTCCTTTCTGTTTCTGATTTGCCTAAATCGCACAGAGTCGCAGGGAAAAGAGCATACATAGAAATGAAAGGTATAGATACGGTAATAAAAAAGAGCTAAATAAACCGAAACTGAAATAAACAGAGAGAAAATAACTGTAAACTGCAGATGAATAATGTATACCTCCAGATCTTAAAAATGACGCAGCTAGGGCTACCAGAAACCTTTTCGCGTGAAACGAAAGGGGTTCCTCACTGGAACATATGCTCCTAAAATAACAGAGCAGTCCTCTCGGCTCGAAATCAATCAGAAACAACAGATCTAGGAGATGGAAGTCAGATGCAATTGTACCGGCTTCAGATTTGGATCACCAACGAACGCGACCCTCAAATAGCTCTGATACCATGTAGGAATTTACAGGGTAAGTTCCTCAGATAGAACACCAAAAGGACACCGCTCATAAATAGATCACAGATCAATACACCAGTATTTTGACGTGGTTAAAACCCTCAAAGAGGGAAACAGTCCACGGCCTGAGCCAACGTGGCCACTTCAGGCAATTTATTAATAAAAGAATGAAAATTTGCATAAGCTTCTCTCGTGAACGGTTAACCTACAAATGACCCTCTATGCACTTTAAATAGAATTCATAGACCAATCGGGTGCTAAGCCACGGATCAAGTGTTGGTAATACCGAGGAGAGAATGAACCATCGGATCACTACATATCGTGACCATCGGATGTTAAGTTACAAATGTACATAGTAAAGAAACACACTTTACCTAACTCTATACTAGACCAAGTTATACTTAACTATTCCTATGTGTCGGAATATCCTAACACTATGCTTTAGGTTATGTTCATGAAGGTTTCTAATTGTCATGTTGCTCCTGGATGGGTAGGTTTGTCTCTTCAAGCCTTGCGGGAGGTTTGTTTCCTTGCCATTCTCCTTCATATTATTGTTGTTGTTTACCGTCTAATCACTTAGTGGTATGGTATCTTCTCTGTAGTTTTATGAGTTTACACAGGGGTCAATTTTTTTCATGCTCTTTCTCCATAATATGGGTTTTGGTCCTTCTTTGGAATTGGTGGTTGTGTTTCCCACCTCGTCACCTCAAGTCTCTGATTTGACGAAAATTTATTTCAATTGTCTAGTGTTGGTTTGTGGATTTCGGTACCTAGGTACATTTTCCATTTGGGTTTGATATTGTCCACTTTTCATTCACTTTTACAGCAGACCTAAGATCTTTGACCTCACTTTTTCTCTCTCCCTCGCAAATTCTAGTTTTTTGAGTGTTAGGGCTTGCTTTTACATTCAAGATTTGTGGCATCACTTTGTATATTCCCCTGCCATAGGTTTCACTCTCCTTTTTACTCATAGTGAGTGATGTTTTCATTGATCATAGTTTCTCTTCACTCTTAACATTGTGTATTCTTAATCATATGCTTTCGGCCTCTCTCTTTTTCTTCCATGACCTTAGTTCCTATGTAACCATGACCCCTCAATAGAAATTGCCTAGTCATCATGGTGGCACACCAATTTCATCTTCTTCTCATCATCAACATTTATTTGAATGGGAATCAATGGCCAACCACTTCGACTTAGTTCCTCTTAAAGTGAGGGACAAAAATCTTCACCTAGAGGCAAAGGATTTTGGGGACCACATATATTTTTCTTATTCTGAGATTGGAGGCAACAGACTCAAGTGGGTTTCTCATCCAGGGAAATTCCAGAAGTAGAGGTTTCACTTAATTCATTCCCTTTCTATGCATCTCCAGTTGGAAACACTACTCCATATGGTTATTGGTGATAAGTAGGTTGACAATTACAAACTCTTTATATGCCAGGAGGAAATAAAGGGAGTTCTTTGGGATATTCGGTACAATTTGGATGATCTAATGGTCAGGCTAACAAGGGTGGAGTAGTTGGTGGTATCTAACTCAGATAAGTTTGATGAGCAACATGAGTTCCAATAGTTATTAATGCTTTTGCCGGGATTTCCCCTCAAGAAACTCCTCTCCTGTATCTCCGGTCATCATTTCGGACTAATGATACACCATGGTTACCGCACTTGTCTCTTCAACTATATATTACATCTTTTTTGTACTAGTGTTTATAGTGGGTTGATGACATGCCAATTTAGATCACACAATTTATTTTTTGGTCTAGATTTTTTTCATAGTGAAATTAATGCAGCTTGCATATAACTTGTTAGTTGGTATAATAGTAGTCACCATGTTATGCATAGCTCCATCATCTCAGTGTCATTTTCCTTAATGTTGTAAAATCTTCAGGATAGTCAAAAGATGGTATTTTTGGACTTCACTAGTAGTAATGATGTCTCTTTGGTCACCCCTGCTTGAAGAAATGATCTCCCAAGGTGATTTTTTCATGTATGAAGAGCTATCAATGCAATATATTTTATCATTAATGGAAATCTATTGAAGAAGCTTACAAAAAATAAATATATCTATAACATAACATAACCATATATTATAACTATATATAACATATAACACAATATAGTTCTATAACTATTTAACATAACATAATATAACTCTCTCTCTCTCTCTCTCTCTCTCTCTTCTATATATATATATATATATATATTATATATTTTAGTGCTATGTTACTATTAATTAGATTATAACTATTCTACATATTATATATTAATATATTTATTCGTTAAATAACATTAACTTTAACTATATATACCATAAACATATATGAACATAAAGTTAAATTAAATAATATATTTAACTTGTGTAACATGGCTATATATAACTATAATTTATAACATAAACATTATAACTATAACATAACATAGCATAACGATGTAATATAAACTATAGTTCTATATAACATATATATATATATATATATATATATATCATTTAGTTATGTAATTATACACCTATATATATGTTCAAGTTTAAACAATGCATCATTGATACATACGTTAAATCCATGATGAAAAGTGCATTTAAAGTGAATAAAAGCATTTTGGCTCTTTTCTAATTTGTACCATATTGTTTCATTATGTAGTGTGTTGTACTAGAAACATTGTCTTCATGTGCTTGCACATAGTACACGTCAAGTGTCAAAGTCAAACATTATATGAACTGACAGTCTTATGGAGTATTTGGTTGGCATGAAATTTTAGTCGTTTTGCAAATAGGTTTATTTCATTTTTTTACATATATATTTACATATTTATGCTCTATGAATAAAATGCATTATTTAGAAATGGGAAAAATTGAGAAGTTAGATTTGATGAATTCTTCCTATTGTGTTTACATGGAACTCAATAATTTGCTTGATTAATTATCAAAAAAGAGACTCTAAAGTTTAGGACTTCAGAGTAGATTATTTTACTTGAGTTTAGAAATGGCTTTCTTGTCAACATTACTTCTAAGTGAACATTTTTTTCTTGGATTATTTTATATGTATCATTATGTAATAATTTTGTATTACATGTAATAGTTTAGCCAACATTTTTTTCTTGGATTAGTTTATATGTATTATATGTAATATGCAAATCCATCTCTTATACACCCCCAAATTGTAGGCCGCCAGAGTGTGGGGGGATATGCTATACATGGTTGGGCTTGTGATAGATCACGTAATCCAACCAGAGTGAGTGTTACACTCGTAGATCCTAACTTCAAAACTAGTCAAAGTGTCAGAGGTAGTGTTTCTGTTTCTGTTGACGATCATGTTACAAATAGTGGACCATCTTCACTTGCTACAGGTGCATTTTTAAATCCTATTTAAACTTTATTGTGTTTATGTCTTGAAATTGTCTTTCATTTTTGAATCATCTTCAATTTATGTGTTTAAATTTAATGTGCATGTTATTATTCTTAGATTGTTATATATGTTAAATTATGTTTATGGTTCGCATACTTTAAGTAGTGAAAAGATGAGGATCACAATGCAACATCAATCACTTCGTGGGACGATGCTACAACCAGTATCATGCTAGAGTTTGTTAGGGCCCAACATACATGGATCACATGAGAGCTAGGTAAAATCCCTACTACCTCACTTACTAGGAGTAGTTTGACTTTGATGCTAGAAATCATCAATAGGTTGATCAAGACATACCATAGGGCAGGCCCACAAGGCCACCTCCTACATTCCATACATAGGATTAAGAGGATGGATGTTAGAGGCTAGGTTGTGAAAGATGCCACCAAGGACATTGCTGTTTGTGGGGAGTTGTTTGACATCCCTCCAGAGCACTGTGCTAGACATCAAGGTCCAATTCCATTAAGATATTTTAAGAATATTGATGCGACATATTTTGTTTATGATTGATTCATTGGAGCTTGGGGATAGTTCCCCCACTATGATCAAGTCCCCATTTACTTTGCAAAGCATATATATGTGGAGTTCATGCTACATATGAGGTCAAATTACACCAGGACCAGATTTGAGTTGTATGGACCTGTCTTGGGACATAACTATGGTCGTGCTAGGTCTCATAGAGACCCTGGGTATGTAACACCAACTCTGAGATTGACAATACTATCTCAGAGCGTGGTATTTATGACAAAGATAGAGGAGCCATCACAACTCAGCACTGAGACCAGGCATACCATTGCAGATAACATGTGGATGACGTTGGCTAGTGCGTAGGTTGCATTTTGTGGAGAGATGAGAAAACCACCACCATTTCCTCGTGACCAACGAGTTCCATTATATGATGATTCATATCTCTAGAGTCTACCATTGAACAAATTTTATCATATGCATGTATGAGTCATGATGCCATTTGTGACACTTGGAGCGGGCAAAACCCTTGTGATAATACCATGTGCATATATACAATTTTTTTGACTCTTATTGTCAAATTATACATTATTTATATTAATAAGTTCATATTAGATTACATTTATATTAATAAGTTCATGATAATATGCAGCCACAAACAGACTACATGGATGAGCTTCTGTGGTCATCTGAGGGGACAGTTGATTAACTAGAGCAACCTCCACCACTGCATGTTTCCATGGATTTTCCACCACATCCACATCAACCTCCACCTCATAACACCCATGTGGAGGAGAGTCACTATGTAAAGCCACATAGACCAACAGTCGAGGTAAACTTTTTTATTCCTAAGATCCAACATTTTCTTTTTTTAAGTTACATGCATGTTAATTAATTTGTAGACTGATTATAATTTGTCTTTACCATTGTGTGCATATGCCCATATGGAGAGTGCTATAGATTTCATAGTTATGTGGATGCATGAGTGGGGTTCTAGATATAGAGGCATTGACGATGCATGTCCATTGACACAGGCCCCAATCTTTGAGCCACAGGCGGGGAAGCACCAAACCCAGATTGATCAGACCTCCATCACACCTGACTTGCATTTGGACTCGAGTAAGGTTAGTAGATTCATATATGTAATTAAATGTGGTTCAAAATCATTTATTTTCATATTGCTTATTTTGTACAAATAATGATCTAATTACTTTGAATATGAATGTGTTATATTGTAGTACCGAATTATGGATGATTACTTTGCACAACAAAACTCACATAGGATTCTGGTGGTACTTGGAGTGGATATTTTATATATTTTCAGGCCAATTTCATAAGGCACATTCACATGTGATACGTACTTTGTATATTTTCATACATGGATAGTGTATGGATGTACATGAACATTATTTTAGTTTATGGATGCTTATTACTTTAGTTTATGGATGTTCATGTAATTTAATTTGTATATATTTTCATATGGAAAATTTATTGATACATTCATTATTTCAGTTTATGGATGTTTATTAATCTTGTTTATGGATGTTCATTAAATTTTACTTTATGGATCTGTTAATTATTTTAGTAGTTTTTTTTCATATAGTATAAATTTTATTAAAAAAGAGAATAGTTTTGATTTCTAGTTCCATAGACTAAGAAATAAGTACAATCTTACTATGATACAAGTCCCTTTGATACCTAAAATGAACTAAAATATATCATGGTTGAATTAAAAAACACAAATATGATTGAAATAAGTTTTAAATTCAATTTTAAAAGATGTCTAGTAAACAACAAATATGTTTTATTTAATTTTATTTCTTTTGAGGTCATATACAAGAGCTTAGTCATAACATGATTTTTAAGTCATATGTATTGGAATTTAATATACCAAAAAACAATTAATGATATCCATGTTTCTATAATTTTGTGAACTTTCCTAAATTTACTTGGCTATCCAAATATTTCAATCAATTCATTATCTTAAGACCTTCAATTAAGGGCATTCAAGAAGTAAAATTTTACAAAATAACAATTTTGATTTCTAATTTCATAAACTAAGAAAATAAGTACAATCTTACTATGATGCAAGCCACTTTGATACTTAAAATGAACTAAAATATATCATGGTTGAATTAAAAAACAAAAATATGATTGAAATAAGTTTTAAACTCAATTTTAAAAGATATATGGTAAACAAAACATAAATTGTATTGAAATTTATTTCTTTTGAGGTTATCTACAAGAGCTTAGTCATAACATGATATTTAAGTCATATGTATTGGAATGTAATATACCATAAAACAATTAATGGTATACATGTTTCTATAATTTTATGAACTTTCCTAAATTTACTTGGCTATCCAAATATTTCAATCAATTCATTATCGTAAGACCTTCAATTAAGAACATTCAAGAAGTAAATTGTTACAAAATAACAATTTTTATTTCTAGTTTCATAGATTAAGAGAATAAGTACTATATTACTATGATGCAAGTCACTTCGATACTTAAAATGAACTAAAATATATCATGTGCATCAATTTGATATTGAACATGAAAAGAATTACAAAAATGCTTTATATTGGCTTATAGAACATGTCTTTTAGTGCAATCAATGTATGCTAATTTAAACAATTAATGATATATGTTTCTATATTTTTATATATATTTTATGAAATTTCCTAAATTTACTTGGCTATCCAAATATTTTAGTCAATTCATTATCTTAAGACCTTCAATTAAGAACATTCAAGAACTAAAATTTTACAAAATAATAATTTTGATTTCTAGTTTTATGGACTAAGAAAATAAGCAAAATCTTATTATGAGGCAAGTCATTTTGATATTTAAAATGAACTAAAATATATATTGTACACCAATTTAATATTGAACATGGAAATAATTACAAATATGCTTCATATTGGTTTGTGGAAAGTGCCTTTTAGTGCAATCAATATATGTTAATTTAAACAATTAAGTATATATGTTTCTATAATTTTATGAAGTTTCCTTCAATCAATTCTTTATATCATGGTTCAATTAAAAAACACAAATAGGATTGAAATAAGTTTTATTCAATTTTAAAAGATGTTTTGTAGACAACAAATAAGTTTTATTTGATTTTCTTTCTTTTGAGGTCATCTACAAGGGCTTAGTCATAACATGATATAAATACAATCTTACTGTGATGCAAGTCACTTTGATGCTTAAAATGAACTAAAATATATACATGTATCAATTTATTATTGAGCATGGAAAGAATTACAAATATGCTTCATATTGGCTTGTAGAAAGTTCCTTTTAGTGAAATCAACATGTATGTTATTACAATGATTTTAAAAATAAATTATTTGAATTCTAAAGTCATCCATATTATATTAAAAACTCTATATATGGAATTTTTTGTGAGCCACCCATATACCATTGCATTTTATACTATTTTAAGTATTTCAATCAATTCCTTTTCTCAAGGTTCAGTTAAAAAACACAAATATGATTGAAATAAGTTTTATTCAATTTTAAAAGATGTATTGTAAACAACAAATAAACTTTATGAACATTATTATTTCTTTTGAGAAATTATCTGTAAGAGCTTAGTCATAACATGCTATAAGTCATTCATATTGGAATTTTATATATCAAAAAATAATATATGATAAAATTTCTATACTTTTATATAATGTTATGAGCTTTCCTATATTTACTTAGCTATCAAAGTATTTCATTCAATTACTTGTCTTAAGGTTCAATAAAAAAACTCAAATATGTTTGAAATAAGTTTTATTCAACTTTAAAAGATGTCAAGATGTAAACTACAAATACATTTTAATCGATTTTATTTCTTTTGAGGTTACCTACAAGAGCTTAGTCATAACATATGATATATGTGTGTGTTCTATTTGTTGCACTTTTTACAATTTAATATGAACGTGTGTGTAACTATTTCCATGATTTATATCAAACTGACACATGACATTTAATAATAACATAAAAATATTTCGTTGTTGTTCACAACCTAGATAGTTGAATTTCCATTTTAAATAAAATAATATTATATCAACTTTGTTAAATTATTAATGGATTAAAGTTTAGATCTTTCTTGATTCTAAATCTATGGGGTTCACATGAGGAAATTTAGAAAACTTTAGAAACTCAAGCACCTGAAGGAACCTAAAGCTTATATAACATATATATACACCATTATGAATCCATCCTAGACTAGACGGAAACATTTCTCTATGAATTTTATTCATATTCAAAATTACAAAAGTATTCAACTGTTACATTTCTAAATTACAAAATTCATATGTTGATATCTTATACTCAATTAAATTACACTTGACTGCTATAAAATCAACTTCAGGGATTTCAATTTGCATCATCTACTCATATGGCTAATTGTGATAGGAATGTAAGTCTCCATAATACGTTCAAGATTAGATTTTGTGATCTTCCATCTCCTTGGTTCACCTGTCTTTGTTTTGATTTCTAAGAGATTGATTGTTGGGCGCAGGATCCCCCAAGGGAAGTTTTTGGGCTTAGAGCCCAGATTTGGGTCATTTTTGTAATTCCAATGTAAAGACTCCGCATTTTGTGGGCGTAGAGCACGTAGTTTGTTAAAGAGTCATAGGGTTGTCTGCCCTTAATTTTGATAATGTAATGTCAACTGTAGAAGATCTACCCATGGTCTGCGGACCATGGGATTGTATAAATAGAGTGAACCTCTAAGTAGTTAAGGCAGCTAAGCAGATCACAATATAGAAAAGATATGATGTATGCAAGATAGTTCTGAAGTGTAAAGTCTAGTTTTAGGTCGTAGCGTAGGAAGAGGCTCTACAACTGAGTGGGCAGAGGCCTAGTAGTCCGCAGCTGAGTGCACGGACCCCTGCAGATAAGTGCGCAGGACAAGTCGAGTCTATAAACATTGGAAGTATTAATAAAGAGAAGTTTCTATCAATTCTGTGTCTTTATTTCCTGTTTTATGCATCTGTTATATTGGGTATGAATTTCACTTTTAATGCTTATATGATGTGGGAATATGTATAATTGTATTGGCTAAGTGAACGCAATATAGCATATTTGTTTACGCGAAGATAATCAAGACCTGTTAATAAGATAAGTAAGATACGTGGCATAGTTTAGGAGATATAGCAATTCGCTACCTTAGTAGCGTGAAAGGATTTCAGCCCCTGGGGAGGGATACACGAAAGTTGATTATAACAAATTGCAAAGGTACTGAAGAGTAGAACAGTGTGCGAAGTAGCCTAAATGAAGGCAGGTTTAGTTAGACTAAACCAACATCACATCCATATCAAGGGTGAAAAAACTTGGTTCCAACATACCCTCATATTGCTTCGGGTGAGACTTCATTCCGTGCTCCACAGGTTGATGCCGAAAGGGCCAGTAGTGTAGGGATTTGTTTGGCTAAATAACTCTGAACTTGGGTCCAGCCCCCATAAGCCAACAAATGGTTCTGTTGCTGGGACAGGAATTTGCATGAACGATGTGTGATGTCGTATCATTGGAATCCAAATAAGAAAGAAATTGAAGGCTGGTTGGATAAAAGAATTCACGAGTTCGCGTTGTAGGAAAACAAAAATTCGCGACTATCAAAAGAAGAGTGGCTAGACAACTACCTGTATACAAAGATTCACAAAATCTTTTTTGCGTCCTTCCCTACTAAGCTATATGAGTGGATCGTGAAGCTAGCAGATAGCCAAGGAAGGTGGAAACTTAACGGTCCTATTGTGTGGACCCCAGAGTTGGTGCAGGGATTAGAAGCATAAGAGGATAATATCACACATGTCATTGATCATTGGCTCGTTCGTATTATAGGAGGATTTGTTACTGAGTTCGTGGTTGACACCTCAGTTAGCTACAACTAGGTAGAGTGACACTTTCTCAAAGGACCACGGGGTAAGTACGTAAAGTCTTTGAATACTTGGATTAAAATGCTATTGTGTGAAAAGTGGGTTATGCGGTTACCTTGATGTTTGGGGCTACACAAAGAAGAAAGGTTTATAGGAACGAAGGAAATAAGGGTCTAGAAAATAGCCCCTTGATTTCACCTTCGCGAGGAGACAAGGAAGAGCTTGCAAAGGTCTCTCCGCAAAGTGCTATTCATTTGATAAGACAAAGAATCCCGCGAATACCACCTCCACCCACACCACCACTAGCTTCACCGCTATCACCTCCATCTCACCTGTACCAACTCCACCACCACCGTGATTCAATATGGCAAGCACAGTGAAGTTGCCTGTGTTCAAAGGTTTGGGAAATGAGGATCTGGACCAATTCTAGTTCATTGTCAGGGATGTATGGGAAGTGAAAGGTGTTACAGATGACCATATAAAGAAGGTGACGCTGGTTAGCACCCTGCAGGATCGCGCGCTGACCTGGTATATTATGTACTCCAACGATAACTTGAATGCGAGAGTCATGAATATCCAGGTAGTGCTAAATAAAGAATTTAGCAGGCCTAAATCTAAAGCGAAATTGATCATTGGATTTAAAGAGATTACAACGCTACTAGGTGAGACTCCTTGGGAGCTGGATTAGAGGCTGAAATATATGATTCATGAAGCAAATATGAATCTGATAAATGAACATCATTGCGAGTGGTTTGTATCTTCGCTACTACCACATTTAAGAAATGCGCTATCGCAGTAGAAGATAACAACTTAGGCAGAGGCCTTAGAGATCGCTATGAGGCTACATGATACCTTGATGTAGGATCCTAATTTGGGAGTTTAGTAGATCCATGTGCAGCTAAAGAATATTTTCCTTGAGATGTAGAGTTTGAAACAAGACAGGACGTTTCGACTAGAAGTGCGCGAAGAAGTGTTGTGCGTAAAATGTAAGAGCTAGGGTCATGAAAATGACCACCGCCTGGTTTTTACAAATTACCTTGCAGGAGGAGGACCAATTATTTTAAGGCTAGAAGCTCAAGAAGGACCTAGTGCGACGCTTGCTTTTTGGTGCACGATCTGTCAAATAGATGGAAAACATGCCACAGACAATTGCCACTTGTTACAGAAGTATATGCAAAATTTGCAATAGTTGTTGTTAGGCCCCTATACTACTAGTGTAACCCCTTATTGTTATTAGTAAAACCCACTTATTATATTGAT
>APFE030626919.1:158943-231635 GCA_000404065.3 Pinus taeda
AGGCTTCTTTCAGGAAAGGTCAAAGATACGGTTATTGAAAGTGAGGCCGATAGGCCTATGGTCAACAACTTGAAAGGCATGAGGTTAAACATGGTTGCACTCACTCGGGAGATGCTCTATATTTTGTAGGATGGAGTCACTACAGAAGTACGTTCCAGGGAGAGTTGCATGCTGCAGGTAATGAGCAAGCAGCGCATCAGCATTGAATAGTTGAGCTTGTAGTGCAATGATGCAGTGGCACAGAACAAATAGATAGTGCAGGTGGTGGATGAAGCTTGCCAGATGGTCCAAGAGTTGGCCATCCAAGAAGAGGAACCGGCGGAGGCGCGCGTTTGAAAGTTAGCAGCAGGGGTACGCAACACGAGAGTAGAAGTGGCCAGGGTTTAGTTGGAGATGAACCTTCAGATAGCAGAACTGCAGCTGAAGGCACAACCTTCAACTCCACCAGAGGTTAAGAAACAACACACCACCATGATCACAACAACAATGGTAGTAGTTAATAGTGTAGTGACAGACTGCACGAAGTTGTTCGAGTAGTCGCTCGAGGTCCTCACCACCCTGCAGGAGGACCCAAACATAGAGCGCCTGGAGATAGAGGCACATGAGCTACAATAGAGATATGATGAGGTAAAAGGGACCACACAGACAGTTTCCCTTACATAAAGGCTCGCAAGGATGCAACAGGAAAAGGTGCTCAAGGAGTAGGTGGATGCTGCTCGACATAAGGAAGCAGTTTTGAAAGTGCGCCTACATTCGTTGATTGATGAGGCGTATTCCATTACAACCTCCATTGAAGAAAATTTCACGTAGCTGAAAGAAACTCAGAAAAGGATTTAGGGCAACATTTCGATGACAGTGGTCACCGAACAACGCATAGAGGAAGTTCAACAGGCAGCCATAAAGTGTGCTGCCAATCTTGTAGCGATCCAATCAGAGTTGGAAGGTCTTCCGTAAAAATATCCACACCTACAGAGTGACTCAAGGGTGAGTCACAATGTTTGTGTTGGGGGTCTGTTCAGCACGGGATTCCCCAAGGGAAGTTTTGGGGCTCAGAGCCCAGATTTTGGTCAGTTTTGTAATTCCAATGTAAAGAATCCACATTTTGTGGGCGCAGAGCACGTAGTTTGTTAAAGAGTCATAGGGTTATCTACCATTAATTTTGATAATGCAATGTCGGCTGTAGAAGATCTACCCATGGTCTACGGACCATGGGATTGTATAAATAGAGCGAAGCTCTAAGTAGTTAAGGCAACTAATTAGATCACAATATGGAAAAGATATGATGTATGCGAGATAGTTCTGAAGTGTAAAGTTTAGTTTTGGGTTGTAGTGCAGGAAGAGGCTTTGTAGCTGAGTGCGCAGAGGTCTAGTAGTCCACAATTGAGTATGCAGACCCCTGCAACTGAGTGCGTAGGGCGAGTTGAGTCTGTAAGTAGTGGAAGTATTAATAAAGAGAAGTTTCTATCAATTATGTGTCTTTATTTCTTGTTTTATGCATCTGTTATATTGGCTATGAATTTCACTTTTAATGCTTATATGATGTGCAAATGTGTATAATTGTATTGGCTAAGTGAACACAAGATAGAATATCTGTTTACGCTAAGAAAATCAAGACCTGTTAATAAGATAAGTAAAATACTTGGAGTAGTTTAGGAGATATAACATTTCACTGCCTTAACAACGTGAAAGGACTTCAGCCCCTGGTGAGGGCTGCACGAAATTCGATTACAACAAATCGTGAAGGTACTGAAGGGTAGAATAGTGCGTGAAGCAACCTGCACGAAGGTAGGTTTAGTTGGACTAAGTTGACATCACATTCATATCAAGGGTGTAGAATCTTGGTTCCAGCATCCCCCCATACTGCTTTGGGTGAGACTTCAGTGCACGCTTTGTGGGCTGATGCTGAAAGGGCCAGTAGTGTAGGGATTTGTTTGGCTAAATAACTCTGAACCTGGGTCAGGCCCCCATAAGCCAACATTGATCCAAGATGCTATGAGTAGTTGACTATATTGGAAATATATATATTCAGGAATAAAATCTCTATAAATTATGTGACCACCTTGTTTTTTAACCTTTTCAAAAAAATGTCCCATCACATCCTTGTCACCAATTTATTATGTGAATTGTCCATCTTCATATGGTTGCACCAACCTGCTTATCACCTGTGTGCATCATATAAAATAGTAGGCCATGTTCTCTTCATTTCCTTAGAGGGTAGTGACAATAAACACATAGCCTACAACCAAAATACAAAATATATATTAGTTATATGTTCAAGTTTTCAATTTATAGATGAATATGTTAATGATAGACACCACATACCTTCCCTTACAACATCAGAGACTTGCTCATGATCAAGTGAAATGGTGGCCTCTTCATCATGCATCTCTTGCCACGCCAGAATTGGATGAGGTGCCTTTGGATTAAGAGGGAAATATTTCCATGCTTTCATGTACCCTTGTTTTTCACATTGATCAAGTCTATATCCATTAGCATCAATGTAAAACTCACAAAAACATGTGATTTTTCTAGTCTCAATGGAAAATATTTCGCTCGTGTCTTTACTCTACACTAAGTGTAATTCCCTTGTTCCTTCTATAGTATTATAATACCAAGGAATGAATCTATTCACATGACCAAGTTCAATGTTCCGAAAGAACCTACACATAAGCCTAAGATATCGATGATCTTCAATTCCTAAATTGGATCTGCACCAATTGACCACCTCCACTAATGATTTGAGTCAATCTGCATCACGACTCATTTGGTACCTCCTAAGTGCTCGCTTCACACAAGCACCTTCACCATCATGCTAACCCTTTCCATTCCCTCTTTTAATAGCTCCAAGTATGTTGATTTTTTGTCTTCTCGTGTAGTCAATTTAACTAATAAAATCTACATGCTAACTTGAATTGTCTTGCACAACCATCTGGCCATATCCAATGCTTTCTGAATGATATGTCATTTTTTTTTGAATGATTCATAAATCATGTCAAAGCATTGTTGGATGACCAATGTGTTAGTCTCACAATCATCGCTAATGTAGAAGTGATACTCTTTAATCACATCACGTGACTTTTTAGTGCTATCCCTACCATCAACATTCAATTGTGCATGTCTATACAAAACATGTACGAATATGGACACTTGGTCTGAGAAGATGTGTAATTCTCAGCAAGGTCTACAATTGATAAGATTGTTCATATCTAGAGTACTTAGCAAGAATATTAAATTTAGAAGCTTTCCACCTAGACTTATGTGAGTGTTTGACATATTTATATATATGCTCCTAAAATTCCCCCATGAATTGTGAAATAGGAATCTCATCCTAAACATAGTTGATCCTCCTTGGCGCTAGAGTTGAAGAAGATGTTTGATTTCTCACATTATACTCATATCGATTCCATGTGATAGTGACATCTGACATCCTAGACTGGTTGGGATCAATAGGAATATTCCTATGGAACAATACCAAATTACCAGATTTGGTGCATCTTCTGCCACCTATACATATTTTCTTGTAAAACAACTCTTTTGTCTCCCTTATTCATAATATGTGTTGGCATTATGGTACAGGTGTTGTCCTCGATGGAAACTCACAAACTATTTAGTGATGTATGCCAGTGCAATAGGTCAATTCAGAGGTAACATCAAAGGATTACAGATCAGATTTTAGAGATTGAAGAAAGAGAATGTTTTAAGTTGTATACGCTGGTTCACCTAGTCCAAATAACATATACAAGTGGGTTCACAAAACAAAAGGAGCGTATACGTATGCACACACTTTCACAATAAGAAAAGTGTGTATGGGATGGAAAATTAAGATTAAAGAATACCAAGGGTCCATAACATGGTATTAACCCACAATATTGAGCGGAATAACGGTTACTTGATACCATCCAAGAATACCACAGGTTCTAAGTGTAGTTTTGGTCTGAGGTATTGAGAAAGGATAAAACTATATAAGGAGGATAATATCAAAGGGCTAAGTGTGCAGGTGAAAGGGTTTTTGATGAATACTTCTATTTGAAGTATATTTTGGGTTGTAAGGGCTATGGTTATGATATAGATCTGAAATATCTTGTGCACCCTTGGATACAATATTGGATCAGGATCATGAGACTAATGATGACTTATCGTTGAATGATCCAATAATGGATAGTATAGATATGATAGTTAATTCATGTTTCATCCTTTATATGCCATGATCTTGGTATATGTGGAGTCTATAATAGCTGCAAATTTATAAGTTATTATCTTTAGACCTATATGCTGGTTCGTCTTAGTGAAGGCACGTATACATGTTGGTTCGACACTTATAAGTAGCATATACATTCTGACATATGATGTTTTAGGTTGCAGTTGGTTCTAGTTGTTGATGCAGTGTTTTGGGTTCAGCTCTGTGTTCTGGTGACTGTGATTTGATTGTTTAGATGTAGTTGTATTTTATGGTTGTATTGCAGTGGTGATTGATTTTGAGCTTCAATGTTACTGATGGGTCCAGTATGAAAATTTGATGAAATTTGGCCTACATATTGTGTTGTTATGTACCAAGAGTATCCAGTTTGAAAATTTATGAAACGTGGTCCTGGGTGGAAGAGTGAAGGTAGTAGCCTTCTGTAGACCGGTGCCTACGTACTGGTAAACATATCCACTAGTACAAGAGCTAGGGGTTAGAGCTCCCTTCTAGTAGAAGTTGGAGAAAAAGAGAAGGTTGTAGCCTTCTGCAGGTAGATTCATGTGTACTGGTATGAGTTTGTTCTAGTACAAGATTGTAAGCATATTTTCTTTATATTAAAATAAGATAGAGACGATAGCAAGAGGTGGTTTTTCTCCCGCATTGGGTTTCCACCTTAAATCTTGGTTTTCATGTGTGTTACTTATGTGTGATGGTTTATTATGTTATTTCTACACCTTGTTACTATTTATCTAATGGTTAATAAAGTAATAATGCACTGGTTGAAGAAAAACCTATGATGGATTAACTGAATTATAAGTTCACTAGATATATGCTAGTTATTTTAAGAACAGTCGTGTGCACACACAGGTTTGATTCAGTAAAGTCGCGTATAGAAATCAGAATATGAAATGAAAAGTTATTGATGATTTGTAAATACTAATTTAGTATTTTCCCAACAATTGTTATCGGAGCAAGTTCTTTGGCAGAAACTTGATTGCTTGATGGAGATCCATTGAGACAATGGGAAAGAAGCAAAAGAATAAAACAACTCTTAAGAAGAAAAAAACTCAAAGAAACAATGACAATGGTGGAAGAAAATATTCAGATTCAAAATCTCCTCAGAATGAAGATGAACAAGCAAAAGAATTATCAAGTACTAATTCTTTGTCCTCTGGTGATCCCTTTCTCTGTTATATTGAAGATAGTGAATGTGTGAGAAGACGGCTCACAGATGAAGTTAGAGATCAACACGATATGTTTTATAAAAGGGAATGTTCCTACAAATAAGAGATTACCAGATTAAAAACTTGGTTGGAGGAAGGAAACAAAATAAGGAATAAGTACAAGGAAATGGAAGATCAAAGTCAAAGGCTATAGGATGAAGTGACATCATTGAGAAATGAAGTGAATGAAAGGACACAACAACCAAGGGACTAATAGAAAGAACTAGTTACTATAAAGGTATTCAAGTTGAGGTTGTCTCTCTAAAAGAAGATCTTGAAAATTCAAATAAGAAGAATGAAGAGCTACTTCAAGCATATGAAGAACAAGAAAATAAGATCCTCAAGTTAATACAACAAGTGGAAGAAGGAAGAAAAGTTGAGGAAATCATGAAGAATCAGTATCTGAAAAAGGAAGAGCAATTTCAGGTTGAGGTAAATATCTTAAAAGGTAAATTAGAAGAAAAGGATAAACTTTTGAGATTTCAAGATAATAATAAGATTTTGGATAATATTCCTAGTTGTCAAAGGTCTCATACCATAAAATCTGGTCTTGGTTTTCATGAAACTATTAAAGGTGAATCGAACTCACCAACTGAGGCAAGGAACTCTAATGCAAAATATGAAATGCTCAATAAGAAGATAAGAGGCCGACCCCTTCAACAACCAAGGAAAGAAAGTATTCAAAGAAAATCATTTACTTGTAACTATGGAAGTACTAATTGATTCTTTTCTTCGATGAATAATATTGAATGTGTTAGAAAATTATATATTACGGAACAATGGAACACATAAAATATTGCAGAAATATAAACACAGAAAATGCATAAAACAAGAGAGACAGATATACGTGGTTCACCCAGTTTGGGCTACGTCCATGGAGAAACCACTAGTCCTTCTTTTACTCTATTATCCAACAAACTGAAGAGATACAACCTACAACAGATCCGCTGTAACTCCCTCTTCTCTCTCAATCTCCTCTCTCTTCCTCACTCAGAATATAGATATACATAGACGCAATAAAATTCCCTCATATATAATGATGGGTTTCCTTCTAGGGCAAAAAAGCCTAAATTAAACATAAATTCTACCGTAAGATCATCCGCCTAATGAACGACCCAGATTGACTAGAAATTACTAGACTTTTACAAGGCAATTTTACATCTATTTTTAGCTTTAGGGGCACTGCCCCTGACCCTGCTTGGGGAACCGTTGGCCCCCAGACCCCCAACCAGTGGGGATTTCCCCCCCCAAACCCCACGGGGGGACAAGGCCCCCCACCCCCCCGCGTGGAGGGGTGTACAGTCTTCTTGCGGTATACATCCAGCTGAGACCTTTGAATACAAAAGATAATCAGGCTCCACACCCAACATAATGTTTTAGATGTCATAATTTTGGACATGTTGCAACTAGATGAAAAAGTAGAATGTTTCAAGATAATAAATATCTCACAGAAAGATCATCAACTTCCAAGTACTTTAAGGGATATTGTTTTTCTTGCAATATGTTTGGTCACAAAGCCATTTATTTCTATATGAAACAGATAATATGTTATGCTTGTAACAAGTTTGGACATATATCAAAAGAATGGAAGAACAAGTCTTTGGATCACCACAGACAATATGGTAAGTAATCAAAGAAGAAGATTCATATCAAAAAATATGAAATAGATGAATCCACGAAGAATCAAGAAAAGGAAGATCAAATAAGGTGTGATCTGATGAAGAACCATCACAACAATGATGTTCTAGCTCAGTAAAAAGACAAAATAGACTCACGGGGAGCTGAAAGTGTGAAACTTCAACATTCCAATTCTCATACATAGTTATTATGAAGACAGGTCACACATATACGCGAGTTAGAAACTCCATAGTCACGTATATGTTGGTTTGATGAAGAAGCAGTGGGACAGACTCAGGAAAAGGGGTCTGATATGGTTCAGTCAATTATCAATTGTATTTTCTATTCTGATTGATGATGATTATAGTCTGTTGATGATATGTAGAATTTCTTTTGTCCCTCATAAGTTTTTATGACTTGATGAATAACTGGTTGATGATGATGCCTTGATTATTCTTACTGACAAATGCAATAATTAGATATGACATTGAATAGTTGGCACAGGTTCAGGGGGAGCATATGCCGTGCTTCTAATAATGCATTGTTGGCATTATATTTTTCTTTAGAAGACCTTGGTACATGATGATACTTATATTTCTTGAGCCACATAGTTATTTTGATGAAGCTTTTGATGATGGGCATATATATACATGTTGTTGTTCTTGATGTTGCTGACAGATGCATATGGTGCAAACCATATATGATGTACGATAGTTGATGATAACTATCATGGTCTTGTCTAAGTCCTTGGTCTTTGATGTCATGAAAATAATTTGATTCAAAGGTCATGTAGAGACCTATGATGTAATTTGTAACCCCACTTTGGATGGGAAGGATGATGTAATAATTGTCATATTTAGTCGTGTATGGACATTTTCGATCATGTCAAATATGTAATCCCACTTGATTGGGTGATTGATGTATGTATGAGTCATTGGTGATAGGAAGGTCCTACTCACATAGATGAGTTATAGACTCATGTTATTCTTTTGAAAAATATCTTTGCAGACTCTGCATGTGCTCAGGGGAGCATGAATAACATAGTGCATCTCTAAGGGAGAGAATTTCTTGGTATGCCCTTTTCCCTTGATGTCAAAGGGGGAGAGTATCTTGGTGTTGTTTGATATATCTAACAGGTTCTACAGCTTGTCGTAATAAACACCAATATGATTGCCATCAAGTCCAAAGGGGGAATTGTTGGAATTATGGTACAGGTCTTGTCCTTGATGGCAACTCACAAATGATTCAGTGATGTATGACAGTGCAATAGGTCAATTCATAGGTAACAACAAAGGATTATGGATCAGATTCTAGATATTAAAGAAAGCGAATGTTTTAAGTTGTATACGTTGGTTCACCTAGTACAAATAGCGTATACAAGTAGGTTCACAGAACAAAAGGAGCGTATGGGATGGAAAATTAAGATTAAAGAATACCAATGGTCCATACCATGGTATTAGCCCACAATATTGAGTGGAATAATGATTACTTGATCTCATCCAAGAATACCATATATTCTAAGTGTGGTTTTGGTCCGAGGTGTTGAGAAAGGACAAAACTATATACAGAGGAGAAGATCAAAGGGCTAAGTGTGCATGTATAATGGTTTTTGATGAATACTTCTATATGAAGTATATTTTGGGTTGTAAGGGCTATGGTTATGATATAGATTTGAAATATCTTGTGCACCCTTGGATACAATATAGGATTAGGATTTGGAGTATGATGGGATTGAGCAGTGGTAGTTGACTCCTCTTCTTCTCGTTTGAATACTAGTGTTCCAGAATGCAAACGGGAGGTCCAAGGTGAGGTGGAGGGAGATTTACTCTCAGAATGGTCTATAGGTTTTGGTTTACTCACCATTCATAGTTCATACCCTCCTTCTAGCGCAAAAAATGTTGATGACTCGAAAATCGCTGCAACAACATCGGGGAAAACCACCCAGTCCGGACCTTAATGCAACTCCTTTTCCGTTTGGTGTGGTGGCTCCGACTGGAAATAATGGGACCAGTTTCGCAATGATGAATAAAAAGGGGATGGATAAATGAGTGGTTCTCTAATATAATGTAATGGATGAGTGATTTAATCTAAATGTAA
Organism: Pinus taeda; assembly: GCA_000404065.3. Taxonomy (NCBI): domain Eukaryota; kingdom Viridiplantae; phylum Streptophyta; class Pinopsida; order Pinales; family Pinaceae; genus Pinus; species Pinus taeda. The sequence continues at coordinate 168,061 of APFE030626919.1, forward strand.
AAAATATGAATAACTATCCTATCTCGAGAAATTTCTTCTTTTAGTGTAACGTTTGATAATCTTTATCCACAAACAGGCATATAGATGAATCTATTGGTAAACAAAGACATTTATTCATATGATAATTACTTTTTTCAAGTAGTTGAAAAAAGTAATCATTAAAACATTATTACACTTTCCTTTATATATCACTGATACATATATGACTAAAAGAATAACACTTCTTAAACATTCAATAGTGAAAAATATAAGGATTGCTGTTTAAAAACACATACATATATCCAATGATAGCAAGAGTAAACAAATGAAGATTCATATGAAAGAATGAAACAAGATCATAGATAATAGTACCATATGTGATTTGAATCACTCCCGATATCAATCGCATTCAAATTCCTTTTTCCAACATAGAAACACTTTCACATCAAGGCAATAGTGCACATTCCATCAAAGCTTTCTTCGTTAGAATTCGGAATATTGGCCCAATCTTTTTAAAAAATATACCAGAAGCGCAATAGTGCAACTTCCAGATTTGAGTTTATACAAAAACTGAGGACCCTTTCTAAATGGATGAAAGGGCCTATAAATACTAATTAAAATAACTAACTACAAAAATAAAATGCTATTAATTGGTACAACTAAATCTTGAGTATCTTCTCCACAATAGGTTTGTTGGCAGTCGACAGCATGATTCATTGCTTTGGATGTTCTCCTTTTGATTTGAGTTGGCAGATTGCAAGCATCGGTTCCAATTCTGGGGAACGAGTGAGACGAGAATGGAGTTGAGATGAGTATGTGGCATCATGGATTTTGGGAATGATACAACCGATCACATCAGTTAAACATTTGAGGGCGGCCCTTTGACTGTATGGTTTTACTAAGAAAAACCAATAGGTATCCCAAGTTAAACTTTGGATTCCAGCAATTAATCTTCCATTCTTCTCCAATTCTTGATTGCATGCTTGCTCCAAAGTTTTGGCTGACAACAATTTACCTGGAGTGCATTGTGAAATCATGTTAGACAGATAAAGAGTGTTATTGATTAGCTCAATTAAATTACTTGTAGATAATCCACATCTGGAAATATCTCTCTCTACTTTCATCAATTGTGACTACCATTCTAAGAAAAGGATCTCCTTGTGTGACTCTCAAATTTTGGGTAGATTTGCGGCCTGCCCTTCATTGGTGTCTTGCCAAGCAAGAAAGTTTGTTAGAGTCTCATCGGCCTGTTCCAAATCCTCTCTAGCATCGACTGATTGTTCAACTATTGATTTCGTTATATCACAAAGGGGCTCAACAAGATAAATGTTATGACATAACAGTCTTAACTGTGTAACCAATGCTTTGTTGATTTGTAGTGCTTCGGACCTGAAATCTGCTGGTTGCGGAAGACTCTTGAACTTCTCTACTTGATGTGACAGTTGAGCGATTTTCTCATCTTTCGTTTTCATCATTAGTTCATTCATTTTCTTTAACTTGGCCAATTCTTCGGATAATTATTTTTGCTTTTGTATCGTGCTTGAGTCTATCCTCTGTTTCTCCTCAAGAAATTGCTTATTCAATTGATTTTTTAATTGCTACTGTGTTGATAGTTGCTGTTCCAACTGTTCAATTTTCTGCTGTGCTTTGGACACCTGTAATTGCAATGAAACAATTGCTTGGTCCTTTTCTTTAAGTAGATTACTTTCTTCCGATGCCTTATCCATAGTGGCTGCCAAATAAGCTCCGGCATACTGAGAAAGTTTTGTTAGGTCATTGGAAGGGTTAAACTCTTCTTTCCACACTACAATAGCTGTCTCTGTTTATGCTGGAAACAGGGAAGATTTATCAAGTCTTATCCTTTTCCTCTGTCTTTTCACTATAGCCCTATGTTTGGGACTGTAAAATACATCTAATGGAGGTATGTCTTCTACCTGCAAAATAATTTGATCGGAGGGATCTTTTGGAATCAGTTCTGAATCCGTGCTAGTGGGTAGGCTGCTGGTTCCTTCATTCGGAACTGTTGTTGACACTGTATCTTGTCCATCTGTTACTTTGGATGTGCTGACACCTTGTGGACCTTCTAGATTGCTTATAATAGAGTCAAATTGTTGCCATTCTTGGAGTAGTTTAGGATCAATTTGAGTATCCACATTGATATTTTCGCTGCCCTTGTCCTGTTCTTTTTTCTGCTCTTTCTCCTGCTCTGGTTCTTTTCCTCTTTCGAGAATCTTCCCTACAACAGGAGGTTTGTCAATAATTTGCTATTCAGGCTCGCTTGATTGTGTTGTCGGGGTAGTAGCTAATAATTCCAGAGGTAGAGTTTGCAACCTTTGATCTCTGAGCCTATTGAATTCTACTAGCCTTTCATCGTTATATCTCATTTTGGACAGCGTTTGTACCTGGAATAATGATTCTGCCGAAGAAAACAAGTCATCAAAATCATCTTTCTCATGATCAAACCTTGTAAGTTTGGCTTGTTCAAGCACAATATAGGTAACTTTCATTGGATCGAATTGCCTATTAGGAATGGTTGCAAGATTGAGAATGTTTATTTTCTCTGCCTCCTTCTCCGCATGCTTGTAGTTGTGCAAAGTATAAACATCGCATCTCAAAGGAAAAGTAGGCCAAGCCTGCTTTTTAGAAGTCCTAAGAGTCTTGGATGTTCCTGCTATTGTAATTTGGTAGGCCAATTCTCGGGCTAACAGCTTGTCAGGTATATACAGAGGAAGGACATGAGGTCTTGCAAGGCTACCAAAAACCCTTATGTATGTGAACTTGTCTTCCCCGAACCAATTTCCTACATCGGTTAGGTCAAAATTTTCTTCCGAAGAAATCTTTGGGGCAGGCTTATCAAAAATGGAATAATAAATAGGTAACATAAAACCATTACAAATTTGGTACAAGTGGTCCTTATAGTGCGCCTTCCATAACTTTTGGTGATAAATATGAATTGGCATGGGGTCTTGTGAAGTCCATCTCCACCCAAGTACAGGAAATTCAGAATTGAAACAAAGAGTATATAAAATATAAGCACTATAATAAAACAGAGGAATCGACCTATCAGTCACGCGAGTTTTTGCTCTAAACTCAAGAATTGTAGTGGCTAATTTATCTAACAATATATTTTCCCAATCCATTACTTCACTGTTAACTACCACTTCCATTAAAGAAACCATTTCAATAGTGAATTTTGCAAAATCATGCAATCCCCAAATTCTACACATCATTGCCCCGGCATAATAGTAAGGAGAACATAATGAATCTACAGAGTACTTACCTGAAGATTCATGTTTATGCCTTGCGGGGTTTTGTCTCCACTCCCGAATTGGGGCCGATTCAGTCTCATTCTCACTTGCGAACTTCTCAAGAAAGGCTTTATTGTATTTCTTTTGAGGTTCGGGCAAGTGATACATTTTCCTTAAGTTATCAGGTTGAAATGAGTCGAAGATCCTTCCCTCAACTGTGCAAAATGTTCTGTTTAAAATGGGGATCTCCTCTACTGCCCATTGCGCTACATCAATGTAGCGAATTTTTTTTTCACGTGCTGCTATTCGGTGCAGATATGAATAAGCTAAATCTTTCAGGGAAGCCTCTGATTTTCTAGTTGAATCTGCGGTAGCTTGTACTGGTACTGTCTCAGGCTCCTCTGCTTCAATTAAATTATATATGCTTTGCCAACTTGTGTTTCCAAGGTCAAGACACGTAGTGTCTGAAATCGATCCCTTTTTGCTCGGTCCCGGATCAGTGGTGGATTGCACTGTTACTGCGGGAGCTGCTGCTGCAACGGATCTCTTGGATTTCTTTCCCATTTGGTTTGAAATTTTGGTTTCGGTAGAGCTCTATGCAAGGAATAAAATGAACGTGATACAGAGAATAGGTAATGTGAGCCAATATGAAAGAATTATATTAATTAGCGAATAATGAAAGATTAAAATGATACTGCCGCAGATACAATCTCAAGGAAGATCTCGACATAACTACTTCATTAATTGGCCGCTTAGCCTGTCAATCATGGTAAAGGAATTTTAAATACTCATCATATAGTTTATATGCCAAATGATTCATTCAAGTGTGGCTTGAGTTTTTTGGCGAATAATCAAAATTAAATTGCTATCGGGAACGGGAAGGCTTTAAATATTAATCCAAAATAATGCATGCAAGCCTTTTAAATCTATTTTGAAACTCGCGCGTTGATTTATCAGGTCGCAATCGGGGATGAGGTCGGGTCGTAATACTTATGTTATTGCAAAAATCGCCGATCCCCGATGGCGATACACCTTATCGCATTGGGAGATTTAAAGGTGTCTTAAACATGCGTTGCGTTATATTCCCTGATTGCCGATAACGATATCGCATTGGAGAAATAGGGGAGGGCCTTTCGTTATATTTGCTGTTCGCCTTTCCCGATAACCGATAGTTGTTCACTTTTTGGATCGGAGTAAGTCAATGGGTCTTTGTATTATGTTTTCTTTGTTGTTGCGATATGCGATCTTGCGATCACTTTATCACAATAATAAAGAATTTTATATTTATTCATAAGACCGATTTCATTGTAGTTCAAAAGGTTTATAATATTACGTTTCCATTGGACCTTTTGATGAAGGATTTTTTAATGATGAGTTGATACCAATTTATTCACACATCTATGTTTAAAAGGGATCCATTTCATATTATAGTTAGAGAGAAAATTTTTATGAAATGGGGGGTTGTTGTACAACACAACAATGACGATTCACTGGGAGAAATAGTTATCTCTGAAAAATGTTGAAATACTTAAACTTTCTTTATATGCAAATCTTATCTAAGAGGATAATTCTAATATAACTAGGTATATATAAATTCTGAATATAATAATAGCTATTTCTGCTATTTTCTTCTCTTGTTAAAATTAAATACATTCTAAGTTTTAAACTAGCCTTAATTGGTTGATAATGATAAAACAAAGAACTTTTCCAACTTAGCTTTATAATGACTCCTTTGTCATAGGTAGAGCCTTTCCTGCCAGCAAACGTCTATAGTCTTGACATGAATACCTTTTAACCATTTAATCGTCCATTATCCCATCCATTTCAGAGTATAATTAAAAGAATGAATCCAAAAATATGCCTTCATATTTTGTATCACTTTTCTTTTTTCTTATTTTGCAAGATAAAAAGCCATTGTCCTGGTTTGGTGGCCAACTATTTGAAAATGCCATTCACTGGTTGTAATTTAACTGAACAAGCTGGCTCGTGATGAGACCCCTTGTCTTATAATTATAAGCCATTACCCTGTTTTGGTATGCAATATTGGTAATGTCAGTTGAACTATTCCCCAATGATCATGGTAAGCAGGCTTGTAATAAGACCCATTATCTTTTATATCAAATAAATTTTAGAATTACACTCTGAGTAATCATAAACTTTAATGAATGGGATGAACAATTTTCTCCTGAAGAGAGCATGGATGACAGGGTAAGAGTTGAAGATGCTAAGATTGAATCAGTTTCTGTGTTTGTATTGATAATCGTTTTTTGGCCATTTGAAAACATCAAAATGATTTACAGTACTTGTAAATCTTGAGAAGATTTCACAAAAATAAAATGGGGTTTCAGAATCTAAATATACCTAATTTCCTAGAAATTTTCCTTTTGTTTAAGGTTTTCATTTTTAAAAGTAAATATCAAAACTATTTCTTTTGAGAAACTTTTTCAGTATAGAAAAGGCCAATGGAAGATATCTTACAACTTTATTTTCCAATAATCCTAAAAACTATGAACACAAGTTTTGTTGAAAATTGAATATTTACAAAGGGAGAAGGGGTTACCTTCTCAATTGAAGAATTTTTTCAAGATAAGGCCATTAACAGGAAGAGAATCTCTCTTACCTGATAGATCTTGCAATATGAAAGTGGAAGGGCCTATCTTCTCATTGATTTGAAATGGTCTGAGCCACATTTTCTGGAACTTAGTGTGTTTTCTTTTATCCTCATGGGCTTTGTCCCATTTCAGAACTAGATCACCAACTTGTAATTGCTTTGAACTGGATGAAGTTGAATCAAAAGATGACTTGATAATTTGCTGATGTTTTGCATGTATAATTCTAGCCTTTTCCATTTCTTCTTCTAATTGTAAAATTTGATCATGTCTTAGTTGAATAGAAGATGAGGGACTTTCTTCAATAAACTGCACTAAAGCTAGAGATGGAAGTACTAAATTGGTTGGTATGACAACTTCCTTCCCATATAATAGATTAAATGGAGAAGTACCTATGGAAGCCTTCTGTGTTATTCTGTCAGCCCATAGTGCAAATATCAAAGATTTATATGATTCTGCTCAATAGTTCGCTTAATGATTTTGATAAGATTTTTATTGGTGGATTTTGCTAAACCATTACCTTGGGGATAATAATTTGCAGAATATTTCAATTTAAACCCTCTTTTGATAGCGAACTCAAACATAGAATTTCTAGAGAAATAAGATGCATTATCAAAAACAAGAGCGTTTGGGACACCAAACTTGGTAATAATGAATTGATCTATGAACTCTATAATTGCCTCAGAGTTTGTTGTCTTCAGAGGAATTGCTTCCATCCACTTAGTAAAGTAATTAGTGGTGGTAAGGATATACTTATGTTGTTTGGATGATTGTGGAGTGATTTCCCCAATGATATCCAATCCCCATTGCTCGAAAGGTTGTTCAATGTTGACTGATTGCAAAGGGAAAGATGGTTTTCTTTGTCTTCCACTGGAGAATTGACAACTTCGGCATTTCCTTACATATTCGTGAGTGTCTTTGAACAAGGTGGGCCAATAATATCCAGCATGAATGATTTTGTGGGCTGTTGTATCAGCTCCAAAACGTCCTCCTGCTAGTCCGTCATGGAGCTCCTGCAAAACTTTTTGCGCTTCAGGTTTTTCTAGGCATCTTAATAGAATTGAATCATAATTTCATCTACACAGTACATCATCTACAATTATGAAGTTTTTCACTTTTAATCTAATGGAACATTTGTTTTTATAGGAGAGATTAGAAGGTGCGTATCCATTTTTTAAATAGAAAATTAGATCTGCATATTTTGATTCAGGATCTGTGATACTTATCTGATTGATTTCTTCAGTATGTCCTGTACCTTCTGGTTCTTGAATATTGGATTCTCCTACTAATAACCTGCAAAAACCTTGGCCTTTGAAAATATTTGCTGGCTTCATTTCTAAGTCATATTCTTGTAATGCTGTGACCCAATTTGCCCTTTTTTCTCCTAATTCCCTTTGAATTAGTAATTGTCTTACTGCTGAAAAAGGAACTATAAATTTTGTGTGAGCTTTTAAGAGAAAGGGTCTGTAGTGTTTGACGGCTTTGTATACAACAAAGGCTTTCTTTTCAACTTCCGAATAATTAAGTTCAACACCTTAAAGATTTGAACAGTAAAATGAAATTGGTGCCTCCAAGTTTTGATCATTAATCTGAGTTAGCACTGCTGCATAAGACGAGGTGGATGCGAGAGTATACAGTATGAAGTGACTTGAAAAATTGGGAGTGCTTAAAGCAGGGGCGTTAATTGATTGTTTGATAGAATCAAATGCCTCTTTTTCTGCAGATCCCCATTTAAACACCGAATTTTTCTTACTCATTTTTTGCAATGGTAAAATAATCTGGGAAAAATCTGGAACGAATCGTTTAACAAAGTTAATTTGACCCAAGAATGACTGCATGGATTTTTTATTATGAGGAAATGGAATATCATAAATCTCTTTAATTCTATCTGGATCAATTTAAATACCATGTTTTGAAACAATGAAGCCCAAGAGCTTTCTTTGATTAAGAGAAAAAAAGGACTTTTTTGGATTGAGCGAGATACCATACCTTCTGCAGCGTTCAAAGATTTGTTTTAAATTATGTAAATGATTAGATCTTTTCTTGGAGAATACAGTAATATCATCTAAATAGACAACTACTGTTTTATTGATCAATCCTTTGAATGCTATATCCATTGCTCTTTGGAATGTAGCTCCAGCATTGATAAGTCCAAAAGGAATTTTTTGGTAAGCATAAATTCCCCACTTAGTTCTGAAGGTAGTTTTAAGCCTATCATCAGGATGGACCAAAATCTGGTTATATCCTGAAAAACCATCTAAAAAGGACATTAACTCAGAACCAGCTATTGAATGGAGTATCTGATCCATGGTAGGTAAAGGGAAGTTATCCTTTTGGCTTGCTTTATTAAGATTTATGAAATCTATGCAAATCCTGATGTCGCCATTTTTCTTTCTAACAGGCACCATATTGGACACCCAGTTTGAATGTCTGATAGGAAAAATGATCTTAGCCTTCAAAATTTTGTTTAGTTCGGTTTTTATTTGACTCTCTAGGTTAGGATGAATTTTCCTTAACTTTTGTTGGACTGGTTTTTTTTCAGAAAGCATTGGAATAGTATGTTGAATGATCGATGCATCGTATGTTTTCAAATCATCATATTTCCAAGCGAAGACATATTTATTTGTTCGTAATAATCTAATGAATGTTGTTCTTTCTTCTAAAGAAAGTCCTAATCCCAAATTGATGTTTTGAGGGTTTTCCTCAGTATCTAGGTTTATCAATTCAAATCTTAAAGTAGAACTCTGGAGCTTTGAATTGGTCACCTGTTTAAACCTGTCTTTAATATCATAAAGATCTTCTAGCTTAACCACTGGTTATGGTATTGAGTTTTCTTCTTTCTTTTCCTTCATTTGAAGGTCATGATTACTTTCATCAATGATTTGATCATCATAGGACTTGTTAGAAGTCATAAAATTTAAAATGTCTTCGTCATGATTGAACACTCGCCAATTGGTGACATTGTCAGGAATTGATGGTCTAAAAATTAACTCAACTGAAAATCTGTCTGGGCTGTAATATTCGGAAGGGAGGAGTTTGGAAGCAACATTAGCTAGCAGGTCTGCTGCTGCATTATGGGATCTAGGGATAGGAGAAATATTGAATGCTAAAAATTGAGATATGAGTTCCTGCACCAAAGACTGATAGTGTTTGAGATGACTAGAAAGACAATGAATTGTATTTCTAACTTGTTTTATAACAATTTCTTAATCACCAAACACTTTCAAATATTGAACATTAAGACCAATTTCTTTGTACAGTCCTTGAACTAAGGCCTCATATTCAGTCGTGTTATTTATGCATTCAAATTCCAATCTACATGATAACATAGTTTTTTCACCTTCAAGGCTAACTAAAATACACCCTGCTCCTACACCTTCACTAGATTTAGACCCATCAAAGTATAGTGACCAAAATAAAGAATTATCAACAATTTTATTTACAGTTTCCTCGGCAATATTGACACATCTTGATCTATCGGTTTGTGAAAAAATTTCAACTTGGGATGTGAAATTATTAACTGAGAAAGGAGATGGTTGGGCAGTGAAATTGCCAAAGAATGATTCGAAAGAGTAATTCCCCAAAATATTGTTATTGAATGGTATTGGTTGATTCTCCTGTTCAAATTCAGTGACAATATGGGTCATATGTTTCTCCCGATCGATTTTGATCTGATTTGGCTTTCCTTTATAGGGTAGCCACATATGGGACCAATTGGTAGAAATATAACCATGGAGTTTCTCAGACCAGTCTCTACTCAAAATTAAACCATAAAATTCAGGTATATCAGCGATTAAAATATCAATTCTCTGAACCGCTCGTGGATCAGCTAATAATCTGATAGTTACGGAGTTGATTTCCCCTAAAACTTGGACCTTGGTTCTATCCAACTGTATAATATGAATCACAGACTTTTGGGGTTCAATGTTCATTTTGGAACAAACTGAAGCTGGCATTATGTTAGAGAATGCCCCTGAGTCAATCAAATAGTTGTGTAGATTTCTATTATAGATCTCATAGGTTAAGAGAAAAGGGGGAGTATGAGAATTTGATCTGTCTCCGATTAAAACTGTATCAGTAGCTTCTACCTTACCAGGAGGTGGTTGACCTGAATCATTTGCAGCTTTAAGGAACACAACATTAGGAAGAGGTGAAGAAGGTACTGCATTTTAGTTCCTTGAGAAGTAATTTATGCTGATGATTGAGTTTGCTAAGTTCAAACATATTAATGTTTCCCTTTGTCTTCTTCATATCATCGATAATATTGTAATCCGTTGAATCCGATACTACCAACATCTTAGATGTTGAGGGTATGTTTGAGGATGATGGTTGAATTTGGGATGTTATCGCCGCAGATTTCTTTGTGGGAACCTTTTCTTTTATAGTAGTGGTACTTGCACTCCTTTTCTTTGAAATTGACTGAACAGGTTCAGGAGTACCTTTATTCCTGGTAGTCACAGGGAAATCTTCTTGTTCATTTTCTGTATCGGAGTTAGGTAATATGAAGTCCCACATCCCATGGCATTCGACGATCTCCTCTTCTTCAGGTTCATCAGATGGTAAGACTGTTTCATCTTCTTCTTCCTCTGCAGGATCTGAGTCTACATTAGATATAGCATTTGGTGGTTTTGACTTAGGTTTCTTAAAATTTCTAAATGGCCTCTTTGTTGAAGTTTTAGCTACTTGTTTTTTGATTTCAACCATTTCATTTGACATAGTCTTGAGGACCTTTTGCAGACCCTCGATATCATATGGATCTTTAGGGGTTTTCTTCTTTGAATCATCTTTAAAAGAAACTTTTTTGGATTTTCTATCTTCAAGAGCAGCATTATTTTCTAAAGCAACAATGCGTTTCTCTACAGCAAGTGCCTCTTTCATGTTTTCAGCTAAAGTTGGTTTTGCAACTCTATCTACAAAAATGGCTATATTTGAAGGTAGGGTTGTTATATACCATTCGCTTCTGTTTACTCACTTGGTTTACAGTCAGTTGGAATCTTATTTATTGAATCACGAATTAAATTCCTTGATAGGTTCTTTAGATTCTATCCTAAGATTCGAAAGATCATTGATTAATGTTGCTAAAGATCTATCATCACCATACTTAGTGAGAAACTGTTCTTGAAAAATGTTCCAACTGGTAATGGATCCAGAGGGCAGGGAAAAATACCAAGACCCAGTTGATCCTTGTAAAGTATAAGGGAAAAGCCTAACGAAAACATCTTCCTGTGTCACTCCTTTTAAATTAACTGATAACATGAAATTTTTAATATGTTCTTCGGCTAGTGTTCCAGCATTTGGATTAAATTTCGGCAACCATTTTTCAGGAGAATCTGGCAATGTATGTAATGGTGCAGGCATAGTGACCGCACCAATACTATTCCATGGATTCTGAGCCATTGTAGAACTAATAACAAATGATATTACTGATGATATTCCTAATGTTTGGGGAGGAGTTGATATTGAAGATTGAATAGGTTGGGATGTTGAAGTTACTGATCCCTGCTGAACAACAATGTGTAATGGAGGAGTGGATGGTTGACTTCACACTGGGGAAGATGAAATGGAGGATGATGATGAGAAAGTCTCACTGTCCGATCCTTCAGTGTTCTTTTTAGCCTTTTTCCTTTTCTGTAAAGGCAACTCAGTAGGTTCAATACCCAGCTTTCCACTTTGAAGTCTGGTGAGAGGGTGAGGTAGATTGAATTGCGAAGTCTCACTGCCTTGAGATACTTCAGATTTATGTGGTGATATCGAAAAGCCTTGAAGTTTCTGGATGAGAGACTGAACTTCAAGAGACTCGGGACTTAATCGATCTGGAGTATGATGGGATTGAGCAGTGGTAGTTGAATCCTCTTCTTCTCATTTGAATACTGGTGTTCAAGAATGCAAACGGGAGGTCTGAGGTGAGGTGGAGGGATATTTACTCTCAGAATGGTCTATAGGTTTTGGTTTACTCGCCATTCATAGTTCATGCCCTCCTTATAGCACCAAAAATTTTGATGCCTTGAAAATCGCTGCAACAACATCGAGGAAAACCACCCGGTCCGGACCTTAATGCAGTTCCTTTTCCATTTGGTGTGGTGGCTTCGACTGGAAATAATGGGACCAGTTTCCAAATGATGAATAAAAAGGGGATGGATAAATGAGTGGTTCTCTAATATAATGGTAATGGATTAATGATTTAATCTAAAAGTAAAAATATGAATAACTATCCTATCCCGAGAAATTTCTGCTTTTAGTGTAACGTTTGATAATATTTATCCACAAACAGGCATATAGATGACTCTATTGGTAAACAAAGACATTTATTCATATGATAATTACTTTGTTCAAGTAGTTGAACAAAGTAATCATTAAAACATTATTACACTTTCCTTTATATATCACTGATACATATATGACTAAAAGAATAACACTCCTTAAACATTCAATAGTGAAAAATATAAGGATTGCTGTTTAAAAAAACATACATATATCTAATGATAGCAAGAGTAAACAAATGACGATTCACATGAAAGAATGAAACAAGATTATAGATAATAGTACCATATGTGATTTGAATCACTCCCGATATCAATCGCATTCAAATTCCTTTTTCCAACTTAGAAACACTTTCACATCAAGGCAATAGTGCACATCCTATCAAAGCTTTCTTCGTTAGAATTCAGAATATTGGCCCAGTCTTTTAAAAAATATACCAGAAGCGCAATAGTGCAACTTCCAGATTTGAGTTTATACAAAAACTGAGGACCCTTTCTAAATGCATGAAAGGGTCTATAAATACTAATTAAACTAACTAACTACAAAAATAAAATGCTACTAATTGGTACAACTAAATCTTGAGTATCTTCTCCACAATAGGTTTGTTGGTAGTCAGCAGCATGATTCATTGTTTTGGATGTTCTCCTTTTGATTTGAGTTGGCAGATTGCAAGAATCAGTTCCAATTCTGGAGGACGAGTGAGACGAGAATGGAGTTGAGCTGAGTATGTCGCATCACAGATTTCGGGAATGATATAACCGATCGCATCAGTTAAAAATTTGAGGGCAGCCCTTTGAATGTATGGTTTTACTAAGAAAAACCAATAGGTATCCCAAGTTAAACTTTGGATGTTGGCAATTAATCTTCCATTCTTCTCCAATTCTTGATTGCATACTTGCTCCAATGTTTTGGCTGACAACAATTTACATGGAGTGCATTGTAAAATCATGTTAGATAGATAAAGAGTGTTATTGATTAGCTCAATTAAATTACTTGTAGATAATTTGCATCTGGAAATCTCTCTCTCTGCTTTCATCAGCTGTGACTGCCATTCTATGAAAAGGATCTCCTTGTGTGACTCTAGAATTTTGGGTAGATTTGCGGCCTGCCCTTCATTGGTGTCTTGCCAAGCAAGAAAGTTTGTTAGAGTCTCATCTGCCTATTCCAAATCCTATCTAGCATCGACTGATTTGTCAACTATTGATGCCGTTATATCACAAAGGAGCTCAACCAGAGAAATGTTATGACATAACAATCTTAACTGTGTAACCAATGCTTTGTTGATTTGTAGTGATTCGGACCTGAAATTTGCTGGTTGCGGAAGACTCTTTAACTTCTCTACTTGATGTGACAGCTAAGCGATTTTCTCATATTTCGTTTTCATCATTTCATTCATTGTCTTTAACCTGGCCAATGCTTCGGATAATTCTTTTTTCTTTTGTATCGCGCTTGATTCTATCCTTTGTTTCTCCTCAAGCAATTGCTTATTCAATTGATTGTTTAATTGTTGCTGTGTTCATAGTTGCTATTCCAACTATTCAATTTTCTGCTGTGCTTCAGACACCTGTAATTGCAACGAAACAATTGCTTGGTCCTTTTCTTTAAGTAGATTACTTACTTCTAATGCCTTATCCATAGTGGCTGCTGAATAAGCTCTGGCATACTGAGAAAGTTTTATTAGGTCATCGGAAGGGTTAAACTCTTCTTTCCGCACTACATTACTTGTCTCTGTTTGTGCTGGAAATAGGGAAGATTGATCAAGTCTTCTCCTTTTCCTCTGTCTTTTCACTACAGCCCTGTGTTTGGGACTGTAAAAGACATCTAATGGAGGTATGTCTTCTACCTGCAAAATAATTTGATTGGAGGGATCTTTTAGAATCATTTCTAAATCTATGCTAGTGGGTAGGCCGTTGGTTCCTTCATTCGGAACCGTTGTTGACGCTGTATCTGGTCCATCTATTACTTTGGATGTGCTCACACCTTGTGGACCTTCCAGATTGCTTATAATAGAGTCAAATTGTTGCCATTCTTGGAGTAGTTTAGGATCAATATGAGTATCCACATTGATATTTTCGCTGCCCTTGTCCTGTTCTTTTTTCTGCTCTTTCTCCTACTCTTTCTCCTACTCTGGTTCTTTTCCTCTTTCGAGAATCTTCCCTACAGCAAGAGGTTTGTCAATAATTTGCTGTTCAGGCTTGCTTGATTGTGTTGTCGGGGTAGTAGCTAATAAGTCCAGAGGTAGAGTTTGCAACCTCTGTTCTCTGAGCCTATTGAATTCTACTAGCTTTTCATCATTATATCTCATTTTGGCCAGCGTTTGTACCTGGAATAATGATTTTGTCGAAGAAAACAAGTCATCAAAATCATCTTTCTCATGATCAAACCTTGTAAGTTTGGCTTGTTCCAGCACAGTATAGGCAACTTTCCTTGGATCGAATTTCCTATTAGGAACGGTTGCAAGATTAAGCATGTTTATTTTCTCTACCTCCTTCTCCACATGCTTGTAGTCATGTAAAGTATAAACACCGCATCTCAAAGGAAAAGCAGGCCAAGCCTACTTTTTAGAAGTCAAGGGTCTTAGATGTTCCTGCTGTTGTAATTTGGTAGGCCAATTCTCTGGCTAACAGCTTGTCAGATATATACAGAGGAAGGACATGAGGTCTTGCAAGGCTACCAAAAACCCTTATGTATGTGAACCTATCTTCCCCGAACCAATTTCCTACATCGGTTAGGTCAAGCTCTACTTCCGAAGAAATCTTTGGGGCAGGCTTATTAAAAATGGCATAATAAATAGGTAACATAAAACCATTACAGATTTGATAGAAGTGGTCCTTATAGTGCGCCTTCCATAACTTTTGGTGATAAATATGAAATGGCATGGGGTCTTGTGAAGTCCATCTCCACCTAAGTACAGGAAATTCAGAATTGAAACAAAGAGTATCTAAAATATAAGCACTATAATAAAATGGAGGAATAGACCTATCGGTCATGCGAGTTTTTGCTCTAAACTCAAGAATTGCAGTGGCTAATTTATCTGACAATATATTTGCCCAATCCATTACTTCACTGTTAACTTCCACTTCCATTAAAGGAACCATTTCAATAGTGAATTTTGCAGAATCATGCAATCCCCAAATTCTACAGATCATTGCCCCGGCATAACAGTAAGGAGAACATAATGAATCTACAGAGTACTTACCTGAAGATTCATATTTTTGCCTTGCAGGGTTCTGTCTCCACTCTCGAATTGGGGTGATTCAGTCTCATTCTCACTTGCGAACTTCTCAAGAAAGGCTTTATTGTATTTCTTTTGAGGTTCGGGCAAGTGATACATTTTCCTTAAGTCATCAGGTTGAAATGAGTCGAAGACCCTTCTGAAAACTGTGCAAAATGTTCTGTTTAAAACCGAGATCTCCTCTACTTCCCATCGCACTACATCAGTGTATGGAAGAATTTTTTCACGTGCTGCTATTCTGTACAGATATGAATCAGCTAAATCTTTCAGGGAAGCCTCTGATTTTCTAGTTGAATCTGTAGTAGCTTGTATTGGTACTGTCTCAGGCTCCTCTGCTTCAATTAAATTATATATGCTTTGCCAACTTGTGTTTCCAAGGCCAAGACACGTAGTGTCTGAAATCAATCCATTTTTGCTCGGTCCTGGATCAGTGGTGGTTTGCACTGTTACTGTGGGAGCCACTGCTACCGCGGATCTCTTGGATTTCTTTCCCATTTGGTTTGAACTTGTTGTTTTGGCGGATCTCTGCGCAAGGAATAAAATGAATGTGATAAAGAGAATAGGTAATGTGAGTCAATATGAAAGAATTATATCAATTAGCGAATAATGAAATATTAAAATGATACTGCTGCAGATACAATCTCAAGGAAGATATTGGCATAACTGCTTCATTAATTGGCCGATTAACCTGTCAATCATGGTAAAGGAGTTCTAAATACTCATCATATCGTTTATATGCTGAATGATTCATTCAAGCGTGGCTTGAGTTTTTTGGTGGATAATCAAAATTAAATCGCTATCGGGAACAGGAAGGCTTTAAATAATAATCCAAAATAATGCATGCAAGCATTTTAAATCTATTTTGAAACTCGCACCTTGATTTATCGGGTCATAATCGGGGATGAGCTCGGGTCGTAATACTTATGTTATTGCAAAAATCGCGGATCCCTGATGGCGATACACCTTATCGCATCAGGAGATTTAAAGGTGTCCTAAACATGCTCTGCATTATATTCCCCAATTGCCGATAACGATATCGCATCAGAGAAATAGGGGAGGGCCTTTCGTTATATTTGCTGTTCACCTTTCCCGATAATCGATAGTTGTTCACTTTTTGGATCGGAGTAAGTCAATGGGTCTTTGTATTATGTTTTCTTTGTTGTTGCGATATGCGATCTTGCGATCGCTTTATTGCAATAATAAAGAATTTTATATTTATTCTTAAGACCAATTTCATTATAGTTCAAAAGGTTTATAATATTACGTTTCCATTGGACCTTTTGATGAAGGATTTTCTAATGATGAGTTGATACCAATTTATTCACACATCTATGTTTAAAAGGTACCCATTTCATATTATAGTTAGAGAGAAAAATTTTATGAAATGGGGGGTTGTTGTACAGCACAACAGGTTGATTAAGTAAAGTCGCGTATAGAAATCAGAATATGAAATGAAAAGTTATTGATGATTTGTAAATACTGCTTCAACCCCCCCTGCCCCCTTAGTATTTTTCTCAACAATTGGTATTGGAGCAGGTTCTTTGGCAGCAGCTTGATTACTTGAAGGAGATCCGTCGAAACAATGGGGAAGAAGAAAAAGAAGAAAGAAACTCTTAAGAAGAAAACAACTCAAATAAATAGTGACAGTGGTGGAAGCAAAAATTCAGATTCAGAATCACCTCAGAATGAAGATGAACAAGAAAAAGAATTATCAAGTATTGATTCTTTGTCCTCTGGTGATCCCTTTCTCTATTATATTGAAGATAGTGAATGCGTGAGAAGAAGGCTCACATATAAAGTTAGATATCAACAAGATATGTTTTATAAAAGGGAATGTTCCTACAAAGAAGAGATTACCAGATTAAAAACTCAGTTGGAGGAAGGAAACAAAATAAGGAAGAAGTACAAGGAAATGGAAGATCAAAGTCAAAGGCTGCAGGATGAAGTGACATCATTGAGAAATGATGTGAATGAAAAGGACACAACAACAAAGGAAATTATAGAAAGAACCAGTTATTGTGAAGGTCTTTAAGCTGAGGTTGTATCTCTAAAACAAGATCTTGAAAATTTAAATAAGAAGAATGAAGAGCTACTTCAAGCATATGAAGAACAAGAAAATGAGATACTCAGGTTAAGACAACAAGTGGAAGAAGGAAGAAAAGTTGAAGAAATAATGAAGAATCAATATCTGGAAGAGGAAGAGCAATTTCAGGTTGAGGTAAATATCTTAAAAGGTAAATTAGAAGAAAAGGATAAAATTTTGAGATTTGAAGATAATACTAAGATTTTGGATAATATTCCTAGTAGTCAAAGGTCTCATACCATCAAATCTGGTCTTGGTTTTCATGAAACTATTAAAGGTGAATCAAGCTCACCAACTGAGGTAAGGAACTGTAATGCAAAATATGAAATTATAAACAAGAAGATAAGGGGTCAACCCATTCAACAACCAAGGAAAGAAAGTATTTAAAGAAAATCATTTACTCCTAACTATGGAAGTACTAACTTATTCTTCCCTTTGATGAATAATATTGAATGTTTTAGATGTCATAATTTTGGACATGTTGCAGCCAGATGCAGAAGTAGAATGTTTCAAGCTAATAACTATCTCATAGAAAGATCATTCGCTTCCACGTACTTTAGTGGATATTGTTTTTCTTGCAATATGTTTGGTCACAAAGCCATTGATTTCTATATGAAACATATAATATGTTATGCTTCTAACAAGCTTGGGCATATATCAAAATAATTCAAGAACAAGTCTATGGATCACCACAGACAATATGGTAAGCAATCAAAGAAGCAGATTCATATCAGAAAATTTGAAAAATATGAATCCTAGAAGAATCAAGAAAAGGAAGATCAGATAAGGTGTGATCTGATGAAGAACCATCACGACAATGATGTTCTAGCTCAGTATACAGACATAATAGACTCAGGGGTAGTTGAAAGTGTGAAAATTTAGTATTCCAATTCTCATACACAATTTATTATGAAGACAGGTCACATATATACGTGAGTTAGAAAATGCACAGTCATGTATATGTTGGTTTGATGAAGAAGCAGTGGGATAGACTCAGGAAAAGGGGTCTGATATGGTTCAATCAATTATCAATTGTCTTTTTTGTTCTGATTGATGATGATTACAGTCTGTTGATGATATGTAGAAGTGCTTTTTGCCCTCATAAGTTGTTGATGACTTGATGAATAGCTAGTTGATGATGACGCCTTGATGATTCTTACTGACAAATGCAATAATCAGATCTGACAGTGAACAGTTGGCATAGGTTAAGGGGGAGCATATGCTGTGCTTCTAATAATGCATTATTGGCATTATATTTTTCTTTAGAAGACCTTGGTACATGATGATGTTGGAATTATGATACAGGTATGATACAGGTGTTGTCCTTGATGGCAACTCACTCAGATGACAGATCATAGTGCTGTAGGTCAATAGCAAAGAATTAATGATCAGAGAGATGTATACGCAGGTTCACCATGAAAAAGAAGCATATACACGTGGGTTAGTAGACCAAAAGGAGCGTATAACGTACACACACACTTTCACAAAAGGAAAGGCACGTACATGTTGGAAAACTAAGTTTTGGTCCGTGGCATTTGGTCCATGGTATTTGGTCCGAGGTATTGACCCCAGGTATTGGGTCTAAGGTATTGGTCCTATGTGTTTTTGGACAATGGTATTGAGAGAGGCCTAAACCTATATAAAGAGGAGAAGATCATTAGGTCAAGGTGTGCAAGTGGAGCAAGTATTGAATATCTGATGAAGTGTGAGATCTAGTCTGTAGGTTATGGGTTTGTGATGCTTTGCTTGATTTGAACCAAGGATGCACCTACGTGGATGATGATGAATGATGGATCAGGATCATAAGGCTTGGAATGTATTATCATTATGTGGTTTGATCATGGATAGACTAGATCTGAATTATTGACGCATGTTTTATTGTATAAATGTTATGATCTGGGTATGACTGATGTCTAGATTACCTGCAAAGTTATGAGTAAATATTTGCAAATCTATACGTGGGTTCATTTTGGTAAAAGCACGTATACAAACTGGTTCAGCTCATCAGAGTAGCGTATACAATATGAAGTATGATATTTGAAGTTGCAGTTGGATTTGGTTGTTGTTGCAGAGTTCCGTGTTCTACTATGTGTTTTGGTGACTGTGTTTTGTTGACAGGGTTTTAGTGATTCAGTGTTGGGTGATTCAAAGATTGATGATAGAGGTGTAGTTGATGGTTGTATTGCAGTGGTGATTGATTTTGTGCTTCAATGTTGTTGATGGGTCCAGTATGAAAATTGGATGAAACATGGCCTTCAGATTATGGTGTTGTGTTCCAGAAGTATCCAGTCTGAAAATTTATGAAACATGGTCCCTGGAGGAAGAGAGAAGGTCGTAGCCTTCTGTAGGTTGGTGCCTACGTACTAGTAAAAATATTGGCCAGGACAAGAGCTAGGGGATTGGAGCTCCCTTCCAGTAGCAACTAGAAAATGAGTGAAGGTTGTAGCCTTCAGTAGGCTGGCGCCTACCTACTAGTAAAAATATCGGCTAGTACAAGAGCCAGGGGTTGTAGCTCCCTTCCATTAGTAGCTGGAGAACGAGAGAAGGTTGTAGCCTTCTGCAGGTGGGTGCCTGCATACTGGTATGAGTCTGTGCCAATACAAGATTGTAAACATTTTTTTCTTATATTGGAGGAAGACGACAGCAGGTGGTTTTTGTCCTGCATTGGGTTTCCACCTTATATCATGGTGTTCATGTGTGTGCCTTATGTGTGGTGATTTGTTCTCTTTTTACTGCACCTGGTTACTATTTATATGGTTAATGAAGTTTTGATGCACTGATTAAAGATTAACATATGATGAATTAACTAAACCATAAGGTTGGTGGATATACGCTAGTTGCATTAAACACAATTGCATGTACATGCAGGTTCCCTTATCTGAAGTAGCGTATATGAATCTGATTATGGAAATGAAAAATTATTGATTTGCTAATATTGATTCACTCCCCCCCCTCTCATTATTATTTCCAACAATTGGTATCAGAGCAGGTCCTTTGGAAGAAGCTTGATCACTTGAAGGAGATCCATAGACACAATGGGAAGGAAGCTAACGAAGAAGAATACAACTCAAAGGTATGGGGACAGTAGGAGCAAGAATTGGCCATCAGATGGAAGCAAGGATTCAAATTCCAAATCACATCAAGAAGAGAAAGCAAATGAAGCATCAGATAAAATCATAGATCAACAAGATCTATTTAACAAAAGGGGGAGTGCCCTCAAAGAAGAAGTTATCAGCTTAAAAGCTCAGCTGGAGTGTGCCTTCAGAGTACATCAAATGCTGCAAGAGCAGAATGAAGAACAAGAAAATAAGATTTTGAAACTAAGGCAACAAGTGGAATAAGGAAGAAAGTTTGAAGAAAACTTAGAGAAGAAATATCTGGAAAAGGAAGAACAACATTAGGTTGAGGTAAATATCTTGAAAGGTAAATTAGAAGAAAAAGATAAACTGTTATGATTTCAAGACAATACTAATATTTTGGATA
The DNA here is from genome assembly GCA_000404065.3 of Pinus taeda. NCBI lineage: Eukaryota > Viridiplantae > Streptophyta > Pinopsida > Pinales > Pinaceae > Pinus > Pinus taeda. The sequence goes on from APFE030626919.1 coordinate 188,959, forward strand.
ATATTCTTAGTAGTCAAAGGTCACCTGCTATCAAAAATAGTCTTAGTTTTTATGAATCTGTTGAAGGTGAATCTAGCTCACAAGGTGAGGCAAGAAACTCTAATGCAAAATCTAAAATGCTCAACAAGGAGATGAGAGGTCAACCCCATCAACAACCAAAGAAAGAAAGTCTTCAAAGAAAATCCTTTACTCCTAACTGTGGAAGTGATAGACGATTATTTCCTCCAATGAATAATGGTGCATGTTTTATATGTCATAATTTTGGGCATGTTGCAGCCAGATGCAGAAGTACAATGGTTCAAGATCATCACATAGAAAGATCATCACATTCCAGGTACTTGAAGTGATATTGTTTTGCTTGCAATATGTTTGGTCACAAAGCCACTGACTGCTATAGAAGGAATATGAAACATATGAGATGTTATGCATGTAACAATCTTGGACATATAATAAAGGAATGCATGAGAAGTTTTTGGGCACCATAACAAAAGGAGAAAACATCATCACAGTCAAAGATATGGAAGAAGAGGGAAGTACAACTAGAAATATGTGGCATAGCAAAGTATATAGACATGACAAACCCAGAGGGAGCTGAAAGTGTGAAATTTCAGTGTTCTAAATCTCATACACAGGTTTCATGAAGACAAGTTTAATATATATGTGAGTTCGAAGCTTCATAGTCACGTATATGTTAGTTTGAGGAAAAACCGTGGGACAGACTCAGGAAAAACGGTCTGATATGGTTCAGTCAATTATTTGCTTTGTTTGATGATGGTTACAATCTACTGATGATGTGTGGAAATGTGTTGGTACTCATAAGATGTTGTTTAGAAGTGCTTTTGATCCTAACTTGATGATGATGATGATGATGCCTTGATACTTCTTGCTGATATTAGATCTGATAGTAAATAGATGGAATAGGTTCAGGAGGGAGCATATGCTTCGAATAATGCATTGTTGGCATTATGGTTAGAAGTCTTTGGTTATGATGCTTATGTGGCTAACTGATACATCTTGCTACTTATTGTTGGTTGGTCAAGAGAATGGTATTGCAGGTTACACCTCTAGATGCTGTTGACAGATGCTTATGGTGTAGATCATATATGGTGTATGATGGTTGATGATGACTATCATGGTCTTGTTTAGATTGCTGGTCTTTTTTATAAAAGTCATAAATATCATTTGGCATAAAGGTCATGCAAAGACCTAATTTGTACCCCCACTATGCATGGGAAGGATGATGTAATAATTTTTATTTCCAGTCATGTATAAACATTTGGTATATCCCCACTTGGTTGGATGGATGAGTCAAAATAGTGTATCCCCACTTGGTTGGGATATTGATGTATGTATGAGTCATTGGTGATAGGAAGGTCATACTCACTTAATTGAGTTGTAGAGTCATGTTATTCTTTTGAAAAATATTTTTGAAGACTCTACATGTGCTCAGGGGGAGCATGGATAGATTGGTACATACTGGCACGTACAAAGGGGGAGTTCGATTAGAGAATTCAACATGTGCATAGGGGGACCATGGACGGATTGGTACATCTCAACATGTACAAAGGGAGAGCTCAATCAGAGATTTTAGCATGTACTCAGGGGGAGTATGGACAACAGAATGTATATTAAGGGAGAGAATATCTTGGTCCGCCCTTTGCCCTTGATGTCAAAGGGGAGAATGACTTGGCGTGGTTGTTGCCATCAAGTCCAAAGGGGGAGATTTTTGGCATTATGATACAGGTATGATACATGTGTTGTCCTTGATGGCAACTCACTTAGATGACAGATCATAGTGTAGCAGGTCAATAGCAAAGAATTAATGATAAGAGAGAAGTATACGCAGGTTCACCATGACAAAGAAGCATATGCACATGGGTTAGCAGATCAAAAGGAACGTATAACATACACACACACTTTCATAGAAGGACATGCTTGTACATGTTTGAAAACTAAGTTTTGGTCCATGGTATTTGGTCCGAGGTATTGACCCCAAGTATTGGGTCCAAGGTATTGGTCCTACGTGGTTTTGGACCATGGTATTGAGAGAGGCTTAAACCTATATAAGGATGAGATGATCATTAGGCCAAGGTGTGCAAGTGGAGCAAGTATTGAATATTTGATGAAGTGTGAGATCCAGTCTATAGGTTATGGGTTTGTGATGCTTTACTTGAACTGAACCAAGGATGCACCTATGTGGATGATGATGAATGATGGATCAGGATCATAAGGCTTGGAATGTATTATCATTATGTGGTTTGATCATGGATAGACTAGATCTGAATTATTGATGCATGTTTTATTGTATAAATGTTATGATCTGGGTATGATTGATGTCTGGAATAACTGCAAAGTTATGAGTAAGTATTTGCAGATCTGTACGTGGGTTCGCTTTGGTAAAAGCGTGTATACACCCTAGTTCGGCTCATCAAAGTAGCGTATATAGTATGAAGTATGATATTTGAAGTTGCATTAGGATCTGGTTGTTGTTGCAGAGTTCTGTGTTCTGCTCTGTGTTCTGGTGATTGTGTTTTGTTGATAGGGTTTCAGTGATTTAGTGTTGGGTGATTCAGAGATTCATGATGCAGGTGTAGTTGATGGTTGTATTGTAGTGGTGATTGATTTTTTGCTTCAATGTTGTTGATGGGTACAGTATGAAAATTGGATGAAACATGGCCTTCAGATTATGGTGTTGTGTTCCAGGAGTATCCAATCTGAAAATTTATGAAACGTGGTCCCTAGAGAAAGAGAAAAGGTCGTAGCCTTCTGTAGGCCGTTGCCTACATACTAGTACACATATTGGCCAGTACAAGAGCCAGGGGGTTGGATATCCCTTCCAGTAGCAGCTGGAAAATGAGTGAAGGTTATAGCCTTCAGTAGGCCGACGCCTACGTACTAGTAAAAATATCGGCTAGTACAAGAGCCAAGGGGTTGTAGCTCCCTTCCAGTAGTAGCTGGAGAACAAGAGAAGGTTGTAGCCTTCTACAGGTGGATGCCTGCGTACTAGTATGAGTCTGTGCTAGTACAAGATTGTAAACATGTTTTTATTGTATTGAAGGAAGATGACAACAGGTGGTTTTTGTCTCGCATTGGGTTTCCACCTTATATCATGGTGTTCATGTGTGTGTCTTATGTGTGATGACCTGTTCTATTTTTACTACACCTGGTTACTATTTATATGGTTAATGAAGTTCTGATGCACTGATTAAATATCAACATATGATGAATTAACTGAACCATAAAGTTGTTGGATATATGCTAGCTGCATTAAACACAGTTGCGTGTACAAACGGGTTCCCTTATCTAAAGTAGCACATATGAATATGATTATGGAAATGAAAAATTATTGATTTTCTAATACTGATTCAACTCCCCCCTTCTCAGTATTATTTCCAACAGAGGATACTTATATTTCTTGAGCCACATAGTTATTTTGATGACTCTTTTAATGATGAACATATATATATACATGTTGCTGTTCTTGATGTTGCTCACAGATGCATATGGTGCAAATCGTATATGATGTATGATAGTTGATGATAACTATCATGGTCTTGTCTAAGTCCTTGGTCTTTGATGTCATGAAAATCATTTTATTCAAAGGTCATGTAAAGACCTATGATGTAATTTGTAACCCCATTTTGCATGCGAAGGATGATGTAATAATTGTCATATTCAATCATGTACAAACATTTGAGATCATGTCAAATATGTAATCCCACTTGATTGGGTGATTGATGTATGTATGAGTCATTGGTGATAGGAAGGTCCTACTCAAATAGATGAGTTATAGAGTCATGTTATTCTTTTGAAAAATATCTTTGCAAACTCTGCATGTGCTCAGGGGAGCATGGATAACATAGTGCATCTCTAAAGGAGAGAATATATTGGTATGCCCTTTTCCCTTGATGCCAAAGGGGGAGAGTATCTCAATGTTGTTTGATATATCTGTTGAGCTAATTTATTAACATAAATTAACACAAGTATTTAATTATCAATTCGGCTTTGTAAAACTTGGAGGCAAATCCACAGTATATGGACATCAGATATAATCAAGTTTAGAAGATAAAATTTGAAGATTTAAAGAAGTACACATTACAAATATAAACCTATTTTAACAATTTCTAATTCATTTATGTAATATATGAGGGAAGAGGCTCCTAACTTAGGAGAACCAGGTTGTCCTTCCCTACAATACTACTTTCATGAAGATAAATCTAAGAGCACTAATTAACAATGGTTTATGAAGCAAAAGATGTAAAAGAAGAGGCTCCTAACTAAGTAGGTCCAGATTTTCCTTCTTCACAATCATACTATATCACAATCACCATTAATTCAAACCAGAAATGTAGAAATAACTTCAAATAAGAATTGGAGAATGAAATTTAGTTTTAGTTCAAGATCAAATAGAAGGGGAATTTAACTTAAATTCCTGTGTGTCCCTTAATATGTAGATTATAATTAAACCAAGATTCATTCAGCAATCATCACACATCTAAATACATTTAAAACAAGAACTAATCTATGAAAACTATGAAAATTGAACCAAGAAGTGCACTTAGCTTGGTGTGGGGGCCCTCCACCCTTGCCTTGCACACTTGAAGAAATCTTAGCTACAGAACTTCAGTAAATCAACCAATCATGAACAACAAATTGAAATGAAATAGGTTCTTCAAATTAGCTTCAAAATCCAAAGTGTCTCATTATAAAACTATACAAAACTTACATATAAATTACACTTATAAGCCATCAAAGTCTTGGCTTTAAATAGAGGTTTTGTGAAAAAAACTGATCTATATTGTCTCTAACACTCATATCTACTCATATCCACCTATCTAAGTCGAACTCATCCAATTAATCCCAAGAAATATGGTCAATCCTATAAAATCTCAAAACTGCCCTCTTTCCTAGGGATTTTCTGGTGACTAGTCATGTTTGACCAGCCTTGACCGGGCCTAATAAAGCTTGTTTTGACCGAACCAAGTGGAGTTAGCTCAGTCCTAGTTCCCAAGATTTCCATTCATGCATCCAGCTTGAGCCCAAGTGTCCTGCAAATATGTCATCCACATAGCTATTACGGGAATTTCTGATTCAGTCCAAAATTGCACTTGAAACTCAATTTTCATAAAAACTTCTAGAAATTGCAAAATTAAAATTAAACACCTGAATATGCATAAAATGCATCAAAATGATATGGATGTGATGGAAAATGGATGGAAAATATAAGGATTAAGTAATTTTTCTTAAGCAAAAATAGACCAAAACTGAGGACCAACAATATCTAATAGGTTCTACAGCTTGACGTAATAAACACCAATATTATTGCCATCAAGTCCAAAGGGGGAGATTGTTAGAATTATGGTACAGGTGTTGTCCTCGATGTTAACTCACAAATGATTCAGTGATGTATGACAGTGCAATAGGTCAATTCATAGGTAACAACAAAAGGTTACAAATCATATTATAAATATTAAAGAAAGCGAATGTTTTAAGTTGTATACACTGGTTCACCCAGTCTGAATAGCGTATGCAAGCAGGTTCACAGAACAAAAGGAGCGTATACGTACACTCACACTTTCATAAGAAGAAAAGTGTGTATGGGATGGAAAATTAAGATTAAAGAAATACAAGGATCCATAGCATGGTATTAGCCCACAATTTTGAGCGGAATAACAGTTACTTGATCCCGTCCAAGAATACCAAAGATTCTAAGTGTGGTTTTGGTCTGAGGTATTGAGAAAGGAAAAAACTATATGCAGAGGAGAAGATCAAAGGGCTAAGTGTCCATGTAAAAGGGTTTTTGATGAATACTTCTATCTGAAGTATATTTTGGGTTGTAAGTTTATGGTTATGATATAGATCTGAAATATCTTGTGTACCCTTGGATACAATATAGGATCAGGATCATGAGACTTGAAATGAATTATCATTGAATGATCTGATAATGGATAGTATAGACCTGATTTTTAATTCATGTTTTATCCTTTATATGCCATGATCTTGGTATATGCGAAGTCTGGAATAGCTGCGAAATTATAAGTTATTATCTGCAGATCTATACGTTAGTTCGCTTTGGTGAAGGCTCGTATATAGGTTGGTTCGACACTTCTAAGTAGCATATACATTCTGACATATGATGTTTGAGGTTGCAGTGCGTTCTGGTTGTTGATGCAATGTTATGGGTTCAGCTCTGTGTTATGGTGATTGTGATATGATTGTTTAGACGTAGTTGTGTTTGATGGTTGTATTACAATGGTGATTGATTTTGAGCTTCAATGTTACTGATGGGTCCAGTATGAAAATTTGATGAAACATGGCCTACATATTTTGTTGTTATGTACTAGGAGTATCTAGTTTGAAAATTTATGAAACATGGTACTTGGAGGAAGAGTGAAGGTAGTAGCTTTCTGTAGGTTGGTGCCTACGTACTAGTAAACATATCCGCCAGTATGAGAGCTAGGAGGTTGGAGATCCCTTCAAGTAGAAGCTAGAGAAAAAGAGAAGGTTGTAGCCTTCTGCAATTAGATGCCTGCATACTGGTATGAGTTTGTTCTAGTACAAGATTGTAAACATATTTTCTTTATATTAAAAGAAGATAGAGATGACAACAACAGGTGGTTTTTCTCCCACATTGGGTTTCCACCTTAAATCTTGGTGTTCATGTGTGTGATGGTTTATTATATTATTGCTGCACTTGGTTAATGTTTATCAAATGGTTAATAAGGTACTAATACATTGGCTGAAGAAAAACATATTATGGATTAAATAAATTATAAGTTCACTGGATATACACTAGTTATCTTAATAACAGTCACGTGCACACGCAACTTTGATTCAGTAAAGTCACATATAGAAATAAAAATATGAAATGAAAAGTTATTGATGATTTGTAAGTACTGATTCACCCCCCCAATATTTTTCCCAACAATATGGATGAAACAAAATCATGCACTGTAGGAGGAGGAGGGTCACCGTGATAGTTCTTCTTGAAAAAATCTCAGAAAGTGTCATAATGAAGCTAGAATTCAACATGATATCGACAACAACACATGTCGTAGATTGTATTATGCGTAATAAACCATGGTTTCAATTTCTGAAACATCCTTATGAATATCTTCACATGACGATTGATTTCTTGAAATTCCTTGAACAATGCAATGTCTATCATTTCTACAATGTTCTTAGTGTGATCTACATAATCACCTTTAGCTATGTGATGTCATACGAAATCCTTTCTATCTAGAATAGAATGAGATTGGATCCCCTAAAAATCTACCACAATTGCTCTGATTCCTTCTATAACCTTGCTCGATAAGGTTTCCTGGCGATAAGATCCTTATATGCAGATTCATCATTCTCATGGCATGGGGCAATTTTGACATTCTTGCGAAATTTTGTTGTCTTGGTGTAACAATAACAATTTTAATTTCCTTACAAACAACTCAAACACAATGTTTTCTTGTTTTTCCCAACATAGAGAATACCTTTAGCATCTTCTTGCTTTTAGCATCCTGGATACACAAAATCATTGTGGGATGTTTTAGTTTCTTATGTTTGATCAACCCATGCAGTGTCTGAGATTATGAAACAATTGAATGTTTCTCAAAATACTATCAAATGACATTACTGAGATGTTCTCTAACAACACAAGTAGGGATAGGCTCCCCAAGGTCCTCTATTGTACTTGCATCCAGTTTTTTGCAAACCTTCCATCCCTTGCCAAACCACTACAACTCCCTATTATCCTATCAACTTGAGAGGGCTTAACTCATTCTTCTGGTGGTTGAACAACTTGATAGGGCACATCTTGTTCCTCTAATTGTTGATTAGCTTGATAGGGAAAATCTTGCATTCGAGGAAATTTCAACCTAAAAGTGCCCATGGAATTTTCATGTAACTTCCATGTCATAATATGTAAACCAATCAAAATCGTTTAAATTTAAAAAGAGCTACATGTCTTAGATAATTTTAAATTGTTTAATTTGGGTATCCATGAAATATTTTATTATTAATTTGGGTATTTTTAAAATATTATTTATCTAGCTTACCCATATGACTTAGAGTATTGAAAAATTTATTAATTCATTGTAAATATTTTTTTTTTGTAATCTTGGTAGGACTATATCTTCATCATGTCCAATATATCACCTCGATCAGGGCAGGGAATTGAACCGATGAATTCACATCAAGGAGTGCCTTAACAGAGCACCTGACATAGTCTATCCAAAACCATGTGGACAATTCAATGTAAATCTTGATATTATTTAAAAAATATAAATTAAAAGTGAGCGCCCATTTGACATTAATAGCCATTCCCCAAAACAACACCAAAAAAATATTTAAATATAAAATATATATACATAATTAAATATAAATATAAATATAGACAATTATAGGTAAATATAAAATATTAAATAGTTAACTATAATAAAATATAAAATAGTTAAACAATTAAAAAAAATATTTTAGAAAGACAAATTACTGGATTCTGATAAAAAATAAAAATATATAGTTAGATATAAATAGTTAAAGTTTAATATATTATATATATAGACAATTAAATATAAAGTATAAATAAGACAATTTTATATATATATATATATTATATATATATATATATATATGTGCCATATATGAGGATTTCGATAAAAGTAAAAATATAGATATAGTACATTGTTTTTTTAATCAAACCTCTTGCTATATTATAAAACATAGATAAAATTAAATTAATATTAAAAAATTATCTACATGAACATTTTTTTATTAATTTCTTATTTTTCCTTAGGAGGCCACTTTTAGGCTAAAATTTCCTCTAATGTTCCCCTAGTGTCAGTGGATCATCTTGATAGGGCACATCTTGTTCCTCATGTGGCTAATCAATTTCCATCCCTACATAGTGGAATACAAATTATACTTGTAAGACAAGTGAATCACAGGCTTTTAATAGTAGATATACACTTGTTTGTTTAAGAAATCACCATAGGTGGAAGGTCATGATAAGATTGGTAGTGTATTCCCCCTTGTTTTCCTTTGAATCTAGGGACATCTGATGGAAACTTGGTTGGCATGGGGGGCCATTTTTTATTATAGAAAATGGGATCATTTGTGAATTTCGTAAAATATGAGAGATTTAAAGAAGTGAGAAATGGTATCTTCTTGGTGATAGCCATGATGTAATGACCTTGTGTGTTGGTGTATCCTGCAGGGTAGTATTGGTTGGCATACCCTGCAGGGTGGGGTTGGTTGGAGTATATTGCGGGGTAGTGTTTGTATTGCCTCAAAGGCTGGTGGCGGGGTTTCCTTGAGAGGAGTTCAATCCCCATAAGGTGGCTAGAAGAATGGATGTGCTAAACAAGGTGGCTTCGTCTTGTATCTTGTGCCAGAATGGTGAGAGACCAGGCACTCCTCCCGGTAATGGTGGGTCTAGATCTTGTAGGTACCTAGAATTACGGGTAACCCTTGGGTACCCTATGGTTCCTTAGTAAGTTTGAGGGAAAATATCTTGAGGGTATTTTCTTTAGGAAAACCAAATGAATCACATACATAAGATAAGGTGAAAAAAAAGTGGTTATTTTTCCCTTTAGTAATTATAATGTGTGAAATAATCAACAAAATATGTTTTGTGAGGTTTTGCGTATGAGAAAAATTCTTAAAAATACCTAAAGTTCTTATGCGCAAGTAGTAACTGGGCCTTGTGAAGATTTTATAGGAGGGTAATGGGGTCACATCATGAATGTCATTGGAAACACTTCTAGTAGCCAAAAACAACTAAGGTATGTAGAGTGTTATAGTTGGGGGTACTAGGGCTATGTCATGAAAGAGTTGGCGACTATTCAATTAACCTGACAAAAATCAGCTCAAGTGGCTTGTGCTCCCATACTCGTTACCTATATGGAAATACTACCTAAGATTTGGCCACCGAGTTACATATGTCCTATGGGAATGAGTGAATTTGAGCTTTTGGTTGTTGGTTTTGGACCCATAACCCCTATCAAGTGTCAAAATATAACACGGGGGTTCATGATAATCTGCTACCTAAGCCTTACCCCCTTCATGGGTTTCTTCTCATTATTGGATTTTTCACTGGATGATGTATTACTAATATTTTGAATGTCTTAGCAGGGGCTAGTATAGTATACACTTGCTGCATTTATTGATCATTTCAATGATTAGATAGCTAGGAGCTCTCTGAGTACTTTAAGAAGTACTGTGTGGATGTCTTTAGTGGGATCTAATACAATGTGCACGCGGTGCAGTGATTTTTCATTTTGATGATTATAGGGTTGGTGCTCTCTAAGTACTTGTGGAAGTACTGTGGTAAAAATATCTCTTGAGATTGTATGAATGATTGATAGTTAAAATTATTTCATTTGATTGAAACTATTGTGACTAATGTGATTGAATTTGTTAGTCATACATTACAGGGTACTTACCACGGGGTGTTGATGGGTTGTCCAACCATTCTTAGAGTTCTTGCATAAACGTGATTATGAATTCCAAAAATAATTGGTAAGTAATGGTAACTTGGTATAGGGACTTTGTTTTTTATTTGTGAAATATAATAATGGCTAAAATGATGATAAGTAGAAACTATTTATTTTTCCAATTGTAAATGCTTATGACTATGGATAAAACATTATTGTTTTTTTCGGCTTATTAATATTGCTTGGAAATAAAATCCTTAATTTTTAAGGAAAAATGTTTCTCTTTTGGGTTGTTTAGATTGTTATATCATGAGTAAGAGTGAAATTTCCAGCAAGAGATGAACATCAAGGATGGTGTTCTCTTCAAGGGGGGAGTATTTAATATACTTACAATGCTAGACATGGGTAAAAAGTAACCAAATTTATTTTAATTATATCAATCGATTAAAAATCAAGAATCAATTATGGAATGAATTGTAGAACTTGTAAATTAAGAAGTACTATGAAATCAAGATTGGGGGGGCTCTCGAGAGGAAGCAAAAAATAGGTGAATGGTTTGTTTAAGTTTTAGTTTCCTATATTCCTTTCTGGAGATGGCTTGGAAAATGGGCATGGTGATAGCCACCAATGAAACCGTGATGCTATTAAACACAATGCCTTATAGTGAGTGTAATGCCTTACCATAACCTTTGCGTCTCCAACACTCTGGGTCAAGTACTCACTCTGTGTTATTTCATAGTAGTGGTTGATGTTGGTCGTGTTTGATTCTTTTTCACATTCCATGTTTTTCCAAATTTGAAGAACCCTTGTGCTCAACTGTTAGCCAAGTGATGACTGAGTGCATCAAGGGTGATGTATTGTTTAGGAATTCAAGAACTACACCATGTTTGAGAGGGTTCCTGCTAATGATTACTTCTATAAATTTGAGTATACGTCTACTACCAGCAATTTGCCTCAGACAACAACAATGTATGGTAAATGTGAGATGCACTACAATCTTGATGATCTAATGGTGGAGTGCAAAGAATGAAAATACTATTAAGAGTCAAGGACTAACTGTAGCACCATGCAAGGAAAGGCTAGACCACAACAAAAAGATAAGTATATATGACTCTATGGTTAAATAGAATGGGGAATTTTGTGGTGTTTCTTTAAAAATGTTACATTGTCCAAAGTGTTTAGTTATGGTTGTGCTTGCATAAAAGTATGGTAAAAGTAAAAATTGATTATACTAATTTTGGGAAATGATTGCACATGAATACCATTTACATAAAAGAACATCCATTTTATTTTCTTAGAAACAATACATGGTAAAGATAAATTAGTTGTGCTAATATGGTGGAAATAAAAGGCATATGAACTTGTGCATGGAATGATAAGAAATATAATTAATTTCTTGAAAACGTGCTTATGAATCATGTTCTTATAGATACAAGAATACACATTTGTTTTTATTATGAGCTTGTATGCATAAAAGTAATGATTATTATGTTAGAAAGGACAAGTACTACATGTACAAAAGAATAGCAATTGAGTTAGAGAAATATGTAATTGCATGCACCATAATGATAATTATGGTATTAGTTATTTTTAGAAAAGGAAGAGTTGTTTAGGCATATAGATAATTAGGATATTGCTAAGTTTCTTGGAAATAACAAATGTTTATATGCATAGAAGTTGTTAGGATATTCCGACACATAGGAATTAATTAAATATAAATTGGTCTAGTGTAAAGTTTGGTAAAGTATGTTTCTTTAGTATGTAATTTTTGTAACTTACAATCTGACGGCCATGATATGTTCTAGACATGAAGTGATGTGATGGTTCATTCTCTCCTCGGTATTACCAACACTTAATCCGTGGATTAACACCCGATTGGTCCATGATCTCTACTTAAAGGGTGTGGAGGGTCATTTTTCTGGTGACTGTTTATGAGAGAAGGTTATGTAATTTTCTTTCTTTTACATTAGTAAATTTCTTGAAGTGGCCGCATTGGCTCAGGACGTGGACCATTTCCCTCTTTGAGGATTTTAACCATGTGAAGAATATTGGTGTACTGATCTGTGATCTATTTGTGAGTAGTGTCCTTTGGTGTTCTATCTAAGGAACTTACCCTGCAAATTCCTACATGGTATCAAAGATATTCAAGGGCTGCATTCATCAATGATCCAAATCTGAAGCCAATACAACTGCATCTAACTGTTGTTTCCTAGATCTACTATTTATGATTGCTTTCGGGTAGAGAGGATCACTCTATTGTATTAGGAGCATTTATTCCAGCGAATAACCCCTTTCATTTCATGCAAAAAGGTTTTCAGTAGCCCTAGCTATGTCCTTTTTAAGATATGGACGTATACAATCTTTATTTGTAGTTATAGTTATTTATCTCTATGTTTATTTCTATTCACAATCCTCAATTTTTTTTTTAATTACCGATCTATACCTTTCATCTCTACGTATGCTCTTTGCCCCATGACTTTGTGTGATCTGGGTGAGCTAGAAATAGAAGAAATGATTTTTCTCATGCATATGCTCTTTTTCGCCGCACCTTAAGGTGACATTGAAAAATGAGAAACATTGAGGAAAATATCTAGTTTTTGGCCAAATTTGACTTTAAGCCATAAGGCTTGGATACTTTTGCTTGTTCGTTTGGTTTGTGTGGTTGTTTTTCGTTTTGTAGACAAAAAAGGGTTTTTCAAGTAAGCACAGACCGCAAAGCTTTAGCGATAAAAAAAAAAATCCTTCCTCCTTTCCAACAATTACTAACCTTTTAAATTAGCTCAATTGGTCTAAAGTTACTTTATGAGAATATAGGTCTTGGGTTCAAGTCTTTCTATCTGTTGAGTTACTTTTAAAAAAAACACATGTAACTTATGTTTTAAAGTTACTTTATGTAAAATTTGTCTCACCCGTTAAAAATTAAGTTACTTATAATTCTAAAGTCACTTTATCTTTTATTTAAGTTACAATTTAGTGGATAGTTCATAAAGTACCATTGCAAAAGTGACTCTCACTTATTTATAAAAGTGGGTCACATAAAGTAATATTTTTTAAAAATGTGAGCTAATTAGATTAAGTTTGGGAAGTGGGGTATTTTATTTTAAATATAACATTATCATCAACTTCCATATATTTACGTGGTTCATTGTTATCTTCAACAACTTTTCTTCAAAAAGCCATAACTTCTTCATCCGGAAGTCAGTTTCAGAGCCATTTTTTTTAATCGGCCTAATTTTTCGAAATCTTTCCATTGGAACACTTAATTTCATCATCTATATCTTCATTTTATTTTAAAATGGAAGTGCATGCCTATTTATTATTGACAACACCAACTACTTCTAGTGGCTATCCTACATGGTGGAATTACTCATAAGCAAAGGTCTTTATAGAATAGCCTCAGGCCAAGAGTCTAAGCCTTTAGATGAGGATAATTAAGAAAAATGGGAAATAAGCAAGATCAAGCACATGGGTTGATAGAGATGTCTATTTCTCTAGACCTTAGATTCCATATTGCATAAATTGATACCCTCGATGAAGTAATGGAAATGATTAGTACTGTTTTTAGAATTAAAAATGAAACTAGAGCCCATCCACTCGAAAATGAGTTGCTTACTTTGGACCCCAATAATTTTTCTTCCATTGAAGATTTTTTATCCAAGTTCAAGATCCTTAGACTTCTCTTGGAAGGTGTTCAGGTTAAGAAGGAAGATGGTAGCCTAATCTATTCCATTCTTACTAAGTTAAAAGCAACCTAATCTATGTTTTTTTCTACCTTCCATTCTACTAGAGAAGCCTTTATTTCTCAAGGACAAGACTACAAGTCCCCCTCTTTTGATGCCTTTTGTGATTCTTTAATAAGAGAACAAGAAAAACTCTTACATCTTGGTATTCTTAATGTTGGAAAATCTTCTAAGAAAGCCTTAGCAGCCCAACAAAAACCAAGTTCAAACAATCCTAAGAAGCACCATCCTAAAAATAATGGTCCTAAACCAAACAAGGGTCCTAAGAAATTTCAGTCTCACAATGAAAAATCAACTCAACAAAATGATAGGGAAAAAAAAAGGGAAGAAGACTGATCAACATTGCAACTTTTGTAGTTGTGATGACCACTTAGAATCCAAATGCTTTAAGAAGATGGAAGCCTTGGAAGAAAAAATGAAGAAACATAACATCCATTTGAAGCCTCTTCAACTTCAACTTCATCTTCAGGAATAACACTTTCTGCATATGGTTGTCAAGCATCTTGATCTGGTTATGGACTAATTGTATCTTATTCTACTCATTCTCATGAGTGGCTCATTGATTCTAGAGCTTCTTATCACATGGACAAAAAAAATCCATGTTTTCTTCTTTAAATTATTGTAACACCAAAAATATATATGTTGGTGATGATAAATCTCTTAGTGTTGTAGGAACTAGAACTATTCATCTAGATAATGGCCAATTTAATGATGTATTATGTGTTACTACCTTATCCTACAAATTTCTATTTGTATATCAGATAACTCATTCAGGTCAAGGTAAAACTATTAAATTTTCACCTCATGATGTTGTAATTAAGGACCTAAGAGATCCTAGATATATTTTAGCTACTGACATTGCTGGCGATTCTACAAGGTTATATAAGTTTAACAACTTTGGGTCATCAACTCTTCATTCAGTATTTGTTTCTCATAATGATGAAGTGAGAAAACTTCGGCATGAACAATTTGGTCACTTAAAATATCGCTCCCTTCAAAATATATGTAAAGAAAATATGGTGACATGTTTTCCTATGATATTTTATAGAGATGGTGTTTGTTCTGGATGTGTACTTGGAAAAAATCATCAGGATAGTTTTTAAAAATGTGCCTCTTGGCATGCCTCAATCCCCTTATAGCTTGTGCATAGTGATTTGTGTGGTCCACTTCCAGTTGTTTCATTCTCTGGCTAAAAGTATTTCTTAACTTTCATTGATGATTTCTCTAGACGCACTTGGGTATACTTCTCAAAACTCAAGAGTGAAGTCTTTAACATGCTCTTGGCCTTCAAGGCCTTTGTTGAGAAAGAATATGGACATCAAATTCTTAAGCTAATATTTGATAATGGTGGAGAATATGTTAACAACAAATTCATCAACTTTTACCTTGAGCATGGAATTCAATTGCAACATACTGTTCCATATACTCCACAACAAAACGGTGTTGCTGAAAGGAAGAATCACACCTTAAAGGAAATGGTTAATTATATGCTTCAATCTAAAAGAATTAGTCTAATTTTTAGGCAGAAGCAATTAACTGTGAAAATTACATAGAAAATTGTACTCCTAATAAGGTTTTAAACAATATCACTCCATAAGAAGCATGGATCTCAATTAAACCAGATGTAAGTCACTTTCGTGTTTTTGGAAGTGAAGCATGGGCCCATATTCCATATGAGAAACATAAAGCCTTAGAACCTAAGAGTGAAAAATGTATTTTCGTTGGATATTCTGAAGATGCTAAAGAATATAAACTTCTTCAACCTAAATCCAAAAAAGCAATCATTAGAAAATATGTAAAGTTTGCTGAAAATATATCGGCCTATGAGCCTAGTCTAGCAGATGTGCCACCTCTCTCAATATCTTCTACTTTTAAAATTATTCCTTCTTCAAATGATAACAGTGAGGACGAAAATCCTCTCCCACCTTCTCGGGATCTTCCTTCAACTCCTCAGCTTCCAAAATGGGTCTGCGGTACTCGGGATGTAGCAGGTTCTCTTGCAGGTGATCCTACATATCAACGTCGTACACATTCTCAATTCAAAATAGCCTCTTCTTTACTTGCTCAAGCTTCAACAAATTATGATCCTAACACCTTTGTAAAAGCTTCAAGCCATATAGATTGAGACACAACTATGAATGAAGAATATCATTCACTATTCGCAAATGACACATGGGACCTTGTTCCTCTTCCAAAGGGACGAAAACTTGTTAGATGCAAATGGATTTACATAACCAAGTTTGGACGAGATGGAAAAGTTGGTAAAATAAAGCTCGTCATGTTGCTAATGATTTTTCACAAGTTGAATACATTGACTATACTGTTGAAAATAACAATAAGAAATGCTAAAAATAGAAGTGATAAAAATAGAACTGCTATAAATAACAGTTTGGGTACTAGTGTTGGACATAGAAACAAGGAATGAAAAATGGAAGTGCTAAAAATAACATTGCTATAAATAGAATTTCGGGATACCTTCCTATTGTAGTTAGTCCTTGAACTAAAATATAGAAGTAAAAATTCGAATTTGACTTTAGCAGCTGTTTGTAAAATAATTAATTAATTCACCATGAGTTAATTAGTTGTAGAAAATCAAACATGAAGTTTATGTGGCGACATGCAACAATTTCTCCATTAATTGAGGAATTTATCCATCAGTTAAAGAGATAAGGGTGAGTTGTAATTTTGAGTTTTACTTAGTTGGCTCAATTAATTGAGTCAAGTCGAGTTAGATTAATTCAAACAATTAGTTGAATTAATTGTGAGTTCAGTTAGTTAATGCATGCATGCATGTAACTGCTGCACTTCAGATAATTGAATATTCTCTCATAAATAACTCATGCATGTCAATTCAGACAGAGACCCAATTGAGATCAGATGGAGGGACAATGTACTATCAGTTGCTAGAATATTCCATTGTGAATATCTCTTGCATGCAGAAGGAATTATTTCCTTGAGGATTGCACAGTTACTTCTTTAGGTTTTGTGAATGTGATGAGGCCAATTCACACATGTGGCATCACTGGACCCCAAGAAAAACTATGCAAGGAAATAGGAGGCTTGGAGGGCTTGAGGAGGGCATATACAATGTTTATTTAGTCTGTGAGCTGTATTGTTTGATTGTAGAGACAATAGGATAGCTTGAGAGATGATTCTTTTTGTAACTTGAACATATTTCCACTTGTATGATAATACAATGATTGGGCTTTTAAGTTTAGGCTTTCCTTGGGTTATTTATTTTGTGTTATGCGTGATTGATTTCTCATTCTCAGTTATATGTGTTCTTATTGATCTTGCTCATATTTGATCAAGCTTCCGTAAAGTTTGTTGTAGAAGTAGATCTTGTATTTTTCTTTAGTCTATTGCATTATCTGTTGATCTACAGTGGGAATTTCTACATATACTAAAACCTTCTCCCCTATTTCCAAAATGAACTCTATCCACCTTGTTCTTTCCCTTGCTGCATATTTCAAATGGGAATCCATCAAATAGATGTTAAATCCGCCTTCTTGCATGGGGACTTGCATGAATAAATATATATGGAACAACCTCCTAGATTTATACAAAAATACTCTAGCCTTGTATGTCAACTTAATAAATCCCTTTATGGTCTCAAGCAAGCCCCTCGGGCTTGGTATGCCAAAATGGATAGCTTTCTTTTAGATACTGACTTTTCTAGGTGTCATTCTAACAATACTGTCTACACCAAGAAAGTGGGTAAGTCTCTTATCATTCTTGTTCTTTATGTTAGTGATATTATCCTTACTGGTAGTGATCCCAACCTTATAAACCATGTGAATTCTATCCTTAAAAAGAAGTTTGAAATGGTAGAATTAGGAGACTTGCATTATTTTCTTGGTCTTCAATTCTTGCAATCTAGAGAAGGTATTTCCCTTTCCTAGTCCAAGTATGCCTGTGATCTTCTATGCCACTTTCACATGGAACACTATAAGCTAGCCCCTTCTCCATTTCAGTCTAGAGTCAAACTTTCAGTCACTTATACTTCCCCTGAAGTTGATGCTACCTTATACTGTGAGCTTGCTGGAAAATTTTTGTGTCCGACCCATACCCATCGAGACCTTTCCTTTGTTGTTGGCCTTGTTGCTCGGTTTATGCAAAAATCACATGAAAGTCATTGGAAAGTAGCTAAAAGAATACTTCATTATGTATGAGGTATAGTTCAATTTGGGATTCATTACAATGCAAAAGCATCTCCTCTATTGGTCGGTTTCACTAATTCTAATTGGGTTGGTGACCTCGATGATTTGAAGTCTATGGAAGGTTATGTCTTCACTCTTGGTTTTGGACCTATTACATGGTCTTGCAAGAAAAAAAGTGCCATTTATCTTTCTTTAGCAGAAGCAGAGTATCGTGGTGCTGTTGAAGATAGTAAGGAAGCCCTGTGGCTTCATTAGATCTTGTTAGAGTTTGGTTTTTAGTAGCAACATCTGATTACACTTTGGTGTGATAATCAAAGTGCCTTTCAACTATGCAAAGATCCAGTCCAACATCAGCAAAACAAAAAAATTGAACTACACATGCACTTCATAAAAAAGCTCATTCATTACCATGTTCTTGAAGTGCAATATTGTTTAACCGATGATCAAGTTGTAGACATCTTTACAAAGGTTCTCACAGAGGTGAAGTTTACTAAAATTTGATTTATGGTTGGAGTTTAGGAAGTTGTCACTAAGGGGGAATAGGATCTAATTCCTCCTTCCTTCTTCTATTGTGTAATCTTTGTACATCCTTCAATCCTATCCCAAGTTTTTCTTAAGGGGGGATGTTAGTATATTCCGACACATAGGAATTAATTACATATAACTTCGTCTAGTGTATAGTTAGGCAAAGTGTGTTTCTTTAGTATGTACTTTTTGTAACTTACAATCTAGTGGTCATGATATGTTATAGACATTAAGTGATTCGATGGTTCATTCTCTCCTCTATATTACCGACACTTATTCCATAGATTAACACCATATTGGTCCTTGATCTTTATTTAAAGAGCATGGAGGGTCATTTGTCTAGTGATCGTTTATGAGAGAAGCTTATGTAAAATTTATTTATTTTACATTAATAAATTGCCTGAAGTGGCCATGTTGGCTCAGGCCATGGACTGTTTCCCTCTTTGAGGGATTTAACCATTTCAAGAATACTGGTGTACTAATCTGTGATCTGATTGTGAGTGGTGTCCTTTGGTGTTCTACCTAAGGAACTTACCCTGTAAATTCCTACATAGGTCATGGTTGTTATACTAGATTTCTTTGGAAAAAATTATGCATATGCATGCACCAGATTAGTAATTATTTATTTTAAAAGAATATTATGTTGAGGTGCATAAAACCATAGCCATGATGTTAATTTTCTTGAAGGAAAATGGGCTATTATGTTAGTATGATTTGGAAAATAATTTATATTGTATGAAAGAATGTGTTTGTTCTCTTGTTTAAAAGATTATGCATTTTCCTACAAGATTTAGTTAGCTTCTTTTGGAAAAGAGAGATATGTGTTCATGCAAGAAGAGTAGATATCATATTAATAGAGAAATGGTTGCATGCCTGAAATAACAACTAATGCATTAACTTTATTTTGAAATAGGGCATGTACTTTCATGTACTATAGTTATTGTAAATAACTATGCTTTGGAAGAAAAATGTTGTTTGAAAGAACATGTAGTTGCATGCACAAGCATACTATCTATTACATTAGTTTTCTTCTAGAAAAGAACACGCAATCACACATATAAGAATAATATCTAGTGTATTAGTTCTTCTGGAAAAGAACTCATAACTACATAATTGAGAGGCTAGTTTCTCTTAAGACATAATTACATGTACAAAGATCAACACCAAGATTATAGTAAAGAATGTGAATAGTGTAGTGGTTTTCCTTTGGAAAAGAAAAAGAATGTGTGTTTGTGTGAGGGGAATAATGGTTAATGCAATATTTATTTATAGACATGTTATGCGCTTTTATTAATGCATGTGAAGAAGGCATTCCCTAATATTTGTTTATGTTTTACGTATGCACACAAATAGATGGTGAAGCATCATTGATAAAGAGTAATTATTGGTCGATTAATACTTTATGTAATCATTATATCAATGTTTGCTGACGACAACATTGGCAGAAAAAGATGGTGGCTTGTGCAAAGGATAGATTATGTTTAACATTGTTGCAGGTAAATAACTAATGGTCCACGAAGATGAGTACGAGTTGCAGGATGGTCCACTAATGGAACAACCACACCAAAAGATGTCAAGATTGAAGATTATGGGTAAATGATATCATGCTAATCGTAATATATTTTAGCTAGATATGTTGTATTTAAATGATATTTCTCTGTAATATTTTATGAAAATGGTTAAGGGATGGACTCTATTATAAGCCATTGAGTGGGGTGAACACCCTCATGCACATTTAATAATAAAACTAAACATTTTTTTGTTTTCACCCTACAAGGTTTCCAGGGTATATCAATGTCTAATTATGTGGTTTCTTGTTGTGCTAATTTTATGATGTGGATTCCTTGCATGAGTTGATGTTTACAATACCAAGTATGTGATTAACTAATCAATTTAAAGAAACTATGAAAATGATGCAAGGTTACATCATAAAGTTTATGTTAATATACTACAATAGTGGTTGTTAATGGTTATAAAACTTACTATTCCTTTACTAAAGTTACTCTATGTAATGATGAACATTCTATATAATGATTAATTTTGAATATGGAATAGTAATTTGGATAGTTACATGTGGGTAAATTGTATAATATTTTTTTCTAATGCTATGCATTTTCAGGCGAGGTTACTAGGGGATGTTACAAGTGGTATCTGAGCTTAGGTTGTGGCATTGACGCCTTTCGGGAATTGGTAAGAATAAAGGAGATCGAGGTATGATACTAGTGGGCATCTTCTCTGGTACGAGCCTAAAAATGTACATATTGATATATACAGTAGAAAACTTTTGATATGAGATGCATGATTCATGTTTATAATTGCATTGAAGAGTGGTAAGTAATAAAGTTTGCTGCAAAAATATGTTAATGAAATTTTAATCCCGATGAGGATGAAAGACAATAAAACCTATATTGGACCTATTAGCAATCTTGGATACTCACTAAGGAAAGTGACTATCAAACTACCAACTTTTACAAATATGAAAATGTTAATGATACATTTAATGAACATGACTAAAGTTATAATGCATTACTGATAATGAGTGAATGCATGAATGTAAAATATGGGGAATGTACTTGAAGAGGATGATAGAGTGTTTTAAAAGAACATTGGAAGAACACCTTTAGATATTAAAAATTAACATTGAGTCGAGTAGTGAGATTTGATTGTAATAGCTACTTTCTCATTGAGTCTTGTCATGAATGCATTAAGATGGTTGGTAGAATTGATTAGTTAGTGCTGCAAGACTAAATATTAGAAATTATATGCATGAATTGGTTTTTATTAAATCTTACTGCAATTTTTAAACAAGTGATTATGGTATTTACTTCATGTGCCAATATATTGGTAATAACACACTGTGGGAAATTGGAAATGTTTAGAATGTTACCTTAACTGTTATAGACATTTACACATTAATGAATATTTGAATATAATTTTATGCACGATGATATTGTATGCATATAACTAAAATGACTGTGAAAGTGAATACTTGTTTAAACAATGCATATTTGTGACTAACGTTGCTGATGGGATTAAGCAGGAGTAACTTAATGGCAACATGAAAAATTGTGAAGGTAAAACATTTCAATGCGAATTGCAATCATAAATAATAAAGTATAATGTTATGATATGCATGATTGTGTTATCTGGAAAAATCATAATATATACCACCTTTATGTCAGTTATGTTTCCTGTCAATCTAGGTATTGTGGTTTCCTGTCAATCAAAGTATTGTGGACCCATATTGTATGAATGCATGATGTACATAAATGTTTATTTTGTTTTAATAATAACATGCATATGGTAAGTTATGTAAATATATGTGGAAAAGAGTCCTAAAATATATAGTTACATGCGAGATAATTGTGGATAGTTGTGAAAGTCCAAGAAGCCTTAGGTTGATGGTAGTTGACTGCTCAGACGTGTTGATGGTGCTTGCCTGCTTGAATTTCCTCTCTCTAGAGATAAATTATCTCAATAAGGGAAAAGAGTTGGACAATATGGTGAAGAGGGAAAGTATTGAGGAAACTCCATTTATTTTGGAATCTACTGGAGGAGGCCCAAAAATTCCTCATGGATGGGACGGAGGAATAGGCAGGACGTTGCCAAGAGGAATATTTTATTGAAACCTTTGTGGTCATTGTAATTCTTGAGCTGGTTGGCTAGTGGAATTCTAGAATGGACTTGGTATGGTCTCTGTCATAAAACTGTCTAGATGTGAAAATGAATTGATCTGGTTGTGGAAACGATTTCCCATTGATTGGGAGGAGTATTCTTTTTCCACTGTGGTTCTCATAGAAAAACAAATTAACTAATCAATTATATATTGTGTTAAAAATGAATTATCTATATGAATGTTAAAAATATTATATGTACATCTTGACAAGAAGTGAGCCTAGTGCTAAGAAAGGAATTACTGAAAGTGTAAGCTCCTTTATTTTATTATTAATGTTTGAATGTCTTAGTAGGGGATACAACAGTATGCACTTGGTGCATTTATTTATCATTTCGATGATTAGAGAGCTGGGTGATCTTTGAGTACTTTAAGAAGTACTATGTAGATGTATTTAGCGGGAGCTAAGACAATGTGCACATGGTGCAATGGTTTATCATTTTGATTATTAGAGGGTTGGTTCTCTCTAAGTACTTGTGGAAGTACTGTGGTAAAAATATCTCTTGACATTGTATGAATGATTGATAGTTAAAAGTATTTCATTTGATTGAAAATGTTGTGACTAATGTGATTGAATTTTTTAGTCATACATTACAAGGTACTTACCATGGAGTGCTGATGGGTTGGCCAACCATTCTTAAAGTGCTTGTGTAAAAGTGATAATGACTTCCAAAAGTAATTGGTAAGTAACGATAAGTTGGTATAGGGACTTTGTTTTCGATTTCTGAAATATAATAGTGGCTAAAATGATGATAAGTAGAAACTATTTATTCTTCTAGTTGTAAATGCTTATGACTATGGATAAAACATTATTGTCTTTTTTTCTCTTACTAATATTTATTAGAAATAAAATCCTTCATTTTTAAGGAAAAAGGTTTCTCTTTTGGGTTTTTTATATTTTTGTATCATGAGTAAGAGTGAAAGTTATAGCGAGAGATGAACATTGAGGAAAAAGTTCTCTCAAAGGGGGGGAGTATGTAATATCCATACAATGCTGGACAGGGGTCAAAAGTAATAAAATTTATTTTAATTATCTCAATTGATTATAAATCAAGACTCAGTTATGGAATTACCTGTCGAAAAGGACTATGAAATAAAGATTTGGGGGGGGGGGGGGGGGGCTCTCGAGAGGAAAAACAAATATGTGAATGGTTTATTTAAGTTTTAGTTTCCTGTATTCCTTTGTGGAGATGGCTTGGAAAATGTGCATGGTGATAGCCACTAATGAATCCACAATGCTATTAAACACAATGCCTTACAATGAGTGTAATGCATTAGCATACAAGGAAATATTTATGTCTCCAACACACTAGTTCAAGTACTCACTCTGTGCTATTTCGTAACAGTGGTTGATGTTGGACGTGTTTGATTCTTTTTCACATTCCATGTTTTTCGAAATACGAAGAACCCTTGTGCTCAACCATTAGCCATGCGATGACTAAGTACATCAAGGGTGATGTATTGTTTATGACTTAAAGAACTACACCAAGTTTGAGAGGGTTCGTGTTGATGATTACTTCTATCGATTTGAGTACAAGTCTACTACCAACGATTTGCCTTAGACAGTGAAAATGTATGGTAAATGGGATATGCCCTACAATCTTGATGATCTAATGGTGGAGTGTTATGAAACTAGCTCACAAAAATATAGAAAAGATAGATCAACGACCTAGAAATCAACCTCTTCGAGGAAGAAACCTCCTTTACATTACACAAATGAACAATTCTTGGATGATACAAATGGCAAGACCTCCTTTCTATATATAGGAGTCTAAGGGGTCATAATATAATCAGATCCAACATGACAATAATAATATAAGGGCACAACAATAACAATAGTGGGCTTCTATAGGGCACAATAATAACATATGGGGACTGCATGGGCACAACAATATAATAAGGGGGTTTCACTAATAACAATAAGGGGGTTACACTAGTAGTATAGGGACCTAACATGCCCCTCTCCTTGAAAAAGTGTTGTCCTCAACGCTTGAGTAGTTCTGGATGCTTCTGTATCAAATTCTTGTCCTCCCATATGGAATCTTCAGCTGGTAAGTTCTTCCACTTGATGAGATACTTTGAAATTGATTGATTTCATAGCTGTTGGGTTCTTGTTACTGTGACTGTTTTAGGTTCCAATATGATTTTTCCTTCATCGTCAAGTTTTGACAATATTATTTGAACTAGGAGTTTCTCACCTATAACCTTCCTTAAGCATGAAACATCGAAAATTGGGTGCACTCGGGAAGATGCAGGAAGCTCCAATTTGCATGCCATAGTACCAATATTTTGTAACACCTTGTATAGACCATAATACTTTGGCAATAATTTATTATCCTGCTTAGCTTGCTTGAGGGACATTTGTTTGTATAGTTGTAGTCGTAGAAATGTTTAGTCACCTACATCAAAACTTCTTTCACTGCGATGTTGATATGCTTGTTGTTTCATTCTATTCTATGCCAAAGTGAGGTTATTATTTAAGAGTTTGAGAACTTGTTCTTGATGCTTGATGCGATCCTACACCACTTAAACCTTAGAATTTTCTTTTAAATATGATGTGATGGACGGTGGATGATATCAATAAAGTGCCATAAATGGGGTCATTTTTGCTGCAATATGGAAGGAAGTGTTATACCACCATTCAAATAGAGGAAACCACTTGAACCATTGTGTCTATTTGTCAGATACAAAGTAACAAAGGTATCTTTCCAAACATTTGTTCACTATCATAGTTTTCCCATCAAATTTAGGATGATAAGATGAGCTATGAGATAACCGAGTACCTAAATATTCCACCTCTCATACTCCAAAGAAACAATCGAAGTTTTTTTCATATAATTGTTTCTCCTCCAATAGTTTGAGCACCCTTTCAACATGTTGAACATGCTCCTTCCAAGACTTGATGTAGATTAGTATATTATCAAAAAATACTAACACAAATTTTCTAAGTAAGGGTTTGAAAATGGAATTCATCAAACCTTGAAATGTAGAAGGTGCATTAGTAAGGCTGAAAGGCATGAACAAAAATTAATAATGACCCACATGAGTTATAAATGTTGTTTTTGGAATGTATTCAATCTTCATTATGATTTGATGATATCCTGAATGAAGATCCAACTTGGTGAAGTAAATTGCTCCATGTAATTCATCCAATAACTCATCAATGACAGGAATGGGAAATTTGTATTTAATAGTAATCTTGTTGAGCTCCATATAATTCGGAAACATGTACCATGATCCATCCTTCTTATGTACCAATACCACTGGAGTAGAGAAAGAACTTTGACTAGATTGAATTATACCAACCTCTAGCATTTCTACAACCATATGTTCAATTTCACTCTTTTGGGCATATCTGTAAGGCTTGATGTTTTGGGGAACACTTCCTGGAATCAAATGAATAGAATGATCATGATCATGAATAGGTGGGAGGCCTTTTGGAGTCTCAAATACCTTGGAATGATTGTACAAAACTTTTTGGAGATCTAGAGAAATAGATGATTTCGATGTGGGTACCTCTAGTGAACATAATTGTGAAATTTCACCCTATTGTTCTTTCTTTAGAAGCTTTGTCATCCTATTAGAGCTGATTATCTTTCTTGGTTTCCCTACAATACCCCTTAATTCAACCTCCTTTCTTTCCCAAAAAAAATTCAAGAAAATTTCTTGAAAATTAAAAGCTATCGTACCTAAATATTGTAGCCATTGAACTCCTAGTACAAGATTCGCACCACCCATTGGACTGGAAAGCATTAGACTATTCAAGACATATTCTCCCATGGATAGCTTAATATTATGGCAATTTCCAGAGAAATTTATGGTTCATCCATTTGAAACCATTACTTGACACTCTGGTGCTGGATATAGGAATCAATTCAAATCCTTGGCTTTCTTACAACGAATCAAATTATGGGTACTACCCAAATCAATAAACATTGTTACCATTTTCTTCTTGATATGACCTTCTATCTTGAGAGTTTGAGGAGTGTTAATTCCTGTCAATGCATTACAAGACATGGTCAGATTCATTTATTCTTTCTCTAGGAGGTGTATATCCTCTTCTTTTGACGTTTCTTGTTCCTTTTATTGCTTCTCTTCCCCATCTATGTAAATTAATTTCTTCTCAGCACACTTATGACCTTTAGTGTATTTTCTATCACAATTGTAACAAATCCGTTTTTCTCTTTTTCTTTCAATTTTTGTGGTCTCAACCTTGTAGGTGGTGAAAGGCTAGGAGCAACAACACTTCCATCTTTATAGTTATGAGTGGTAGGCTTGCTTGTTGCCATAATTTTAATTTCAAATTTTCTTGCCAACCTGTATGCCTTCTTCAATGAATCAGGCTCCCAAAGGTGAACCTCATGTTGAATTTTATCCTTTAAAGTCCTTATGAAGACATCAATCCTCTGCTTCTTTGGAATATCATTTAACCTTATATTCAATTTTTGGAAGTCCTCAATGTGCTCTGCCATTGAACCCTTTTGTTTGAGATCTATCAATTGGCTAAATAAGGTGTTGATTTTTGTATCCTCATAATGTATTATCGTTTCCTCCATGAAAATTGATCGGGTGACAAGTGGTTTACGACAACAAAGCCCTTTATACCATAAAAATTGATTCGGTTCTAAATATAAAAATGCAATACGTACCTTTTGTAACAGTTGCACATCATGTAGATCAAACTATTTCTCCATATGTAGTATCCATGTTATGGGATCCTTGCCATCAAAATTCCTCATATCAATCTTTGGAATATGGCGGGTCTTCAATCCAATGTTAGATTCTATGAAATCATGATTAACATTTATTTTTTTCTCATCATGAGTTTCTTCTACTACCTTTTCGTCATTAGGAGGCCTTTCTTGTAGTAGCTTTGTCCCACCTTCCTTCAATTATTCCATGCCTTTCTTCAAATTTGGTTCCCTACCATAGCTATTAGCCTCCATGGCACATATAAAACTATTTATCTTAGCTTTGATCACATTCTTCAAATCCTCCATCCAGTTTTTCTTACTAGGTGTTTCTATTTTCTTGATTTGTGTCATTCTTTTTCTTGCTTTTAGTAGCTCAATATTGAATCTATTTTATCTTTGAATTTTTAGATCTCCAAGGTCTAAAATTGTGACCTATAGTAGCCCTATGCGTCCTCTTTCCAATGCCACTAATCTGATCAAAATTGGATTCTCCAAGACAGAGTTATGCCCAATCTCCAAAGATGACCTTCTTATATACTTTTTCAGTAGAGTGAACTTGTACGAAGTGCCACATGTTACTTTTTCGACCTTTGAACATGAAAGCAATACATTGAAAATTAAAGCCCAACCTCGTTCTATAGCTTCTTACAAAATTTAAGTTTGATTCTCAAAGAGAAATTTATGATGATTTTCCCTAGGTCACTTGTTTGGGAGCCTGCAGAAACCCTAAATGTCTTGGACTATATCTCTGAAAATATAGCGAACAAGATCTACAATGTGGGCCTGTGATTCACCATGATTTCGGCTCAAATGGGTTGTAAGTTTAGAGCCTGAAATTTCACAGCAAAAAATTATAGCTAAAATTCCATGATGGCCTGTTTGAGATGGAATTCCGGAGCTTGCAAAAACCCTAAGTTCCTCACATCATATATCTGAAAATATAGTGAGACAAGATTTGACATCTAGACTCGAGGTTCAGAACTATTTCAGCTCAAATGAGTTTTTTTTAGCTTTTGAAACTTTGTAGAAAAAAAGTATATCGAAAATTCCACGATGACCTATTTGGAGCAACAAAACCCTAAAATCCTAAGCTCTGATACCAAATGTTACGAAACCAGCTCACAAAAAGATAGAAAAGATGGATCAACGAATTAGAAATCAACCTCTTCGAGTGGGCAACCTCCTTTACATTACTCAATGAAAAATTCTTCGATGATACAAATGACGAGACCTCCTTTCTATATATAAGAGTCTAAGGGGTCATAATATAATCAGAGCCAACATAACAATAATAATGTAAAGGCATAACAATAACAATAGTGGGTTTCTATGGGGCACAATAATAATAATATGGGGACTACATGGGCACAAAAATATAATAAGGGGGTTGCACTAATAACAATAAGGGGTTACACTAGTATTATAGGGACCTAACATGGAGTGCGAAGAATGCAAAGACTATTAAGAGTTAAGGACTGACCATAGCACCATGCAAGGCAAGGTATGACCACAAAATAAAGATAAGTAGCCATGATTCTGTGAGTAAATATAATGGGAAATTTTGTGGTGTTTCTTGAAAAAGGTTGTGTTGTTCAAAGTGCTTAGTTAAGTTTGTGCTTGCATACAAGTATGGTAAAAGTACAAATTTATTATAGTAAATTTGGGAAATAATTGCACATGAATACCATTTGTATAAAAGAACATCCACTTTATTTTCTTAGAAACACTACATGGAAAGATAAATTATTTGTTCTAATATGCTGGAAAGAAAAGGCATATGAAATTGTGCAAGAAATAATAAGAACTGGAATTATCTTTCTTGAAAAGATGCTAAGTTATGAATCATGTGCGTATAGATATAAGAACCCACATTTGTTTTTATTATAAGGTTGTATGCATGAAAGTAATGGTGATTGTCTTAGAAAGGACAAGTACTACATTCACAAAATAATATAAATTGAGATAGAAAAATATGTAATTGCATGCACCATAATAATAATTATGGTATTACTTCTTTTTGGAAAAGAATCAATTGTTTAGGCATATAGATAATTATGATATTGCTAAGTTTCTTGGAAAGAACAAGTGTTTATATGCATAGAAGTCATGGTTGTTATACTATATTTCTTTGGAAATAAATATGCATATGCATGCACCATATTAGTAACTATTTCTTTTAAAAGAATATTATGTTGAGGTGAATAAAACTATATTCATGATGTTAATTTTCTTGAACGGAATATGGGCTATTATGTTAGTATGATTTGGAAAATTATTTATATTGTATGAAAGAATGTGTTAGTTCTCTTGTGAAAAATATTATGCATATGCATGCAAGATTTAGTTACCTTCTTTTGAAAAAAAGAGATGTGTGTGCATGCAAGAAGAGTAGCTATCATATTAATCAACAAATGGCTGCACTCCTGAAATAATAACTAATGTGTTAACTTTATTTTGAAATGGGCCATGCATTTTCCTATACTATAGTTATTGTATGATAGCTATGCTTTGGAAGAAAAATGTTGCTGGAAAGAACATGCAGTTGCATGCACAAGCATACTATCTATTGTGTTAGTTTTCTTTTAGAAAATAACATGAAATTACACAGATATGAATAATATATAGTGTATTAGTTCTTCTAGAAAAGAACACATAACTACATAATTGAGAGGCTAGTTTCTCTTAAGGCATAATTACATATATAAAGAACAAATCCGAGATGCTAGTAAAGAATGTGAACAGTGTAGTGGTTTTCCTTTGGAAAAGAAAAAGAATGTGCACTTGTGTGAAGGGAATAATGGTTGATGTAGTATTATTTATAGACATGTTATGTGCTTATAAGGCACGCCCTGATATTTGTTTATGTTTTACATATGCGCACAAATAGATGGTGAAGCATCATTGATAAAGAGTAATTATTGGTCGATTAATACTTTATGTAATCATGATATCAATGTTCATTGATGACAACATTGGCAGGAAAATATGGTGACTTGCACAAAGGATAGATTATGTTTAATGTCGTCACAAGTAAAAAACTTATGGTCCATGCAGATGAGTACGAGCTGCAGGGTGACCCACTAATGGAACAATCACACTGTTAGGGCCTGGATCTACCTCAGGCTGAAGGAAGGTAGGTCTAGGGTAGCATCAAACCACGCTTAACCTGGTAGCTAGCCCTACTAGGTCGGGAGAGGGCTCTCTCCTTGTCAATCTCAATTAGGATATTGGAAATTAGGGCTTGATATGAATGAATTTAATGTAAATTTTAGGCTAGGTATAGTAGCTCTAGGGTTTTTGATTGATTTTTGTTTTGGGTCGAAACAACAAGAGAAAGGATGATTTGGATTATGGCATCAATGTCAATTTCTGCCGGCAAACCTGGGGCAAATTAAGTGCCATGTTCAGCCAAGTGAAGATTGTAGATGTGAGAAGTATAGGGTAGAAAGCCCGCTGCCCTGTAGGCATAAGACAAAGGATGGATATGCAACAACAACTTTAGATGAAAGAGAATTATGAGGTTGCTCAACAGAGCATCTAGCCAAGGATGAATTCTGCTAAGACAACCATTACAACTAACAACAAAATCATCATGAAAGGAGCATCATTATGAATAAATTCCTAACATATCACTTAGATAATGCTGTAACAAGGTAGAAAAACATAATGTGTAAATGAATTACATGAAAAACATACGAAACATCAACACCATGATGAATCCCAAATCCAAAGGGCGAAACACTGCTTTATTAAAATGATATTTAGGAAATGTTTTTACACAAAGCAAAGAGAACCTCTCTATTGCCAAAATCCTACCAGTAGTATATACCCATAGTACCTCTGGCTCTGTAAAAGGCAACCTGGTTTTTCTTTCAACTTAAAAATATATTCCATATATGTTGCTATGGGATCATAGAAACTAGATTATATCTGCTGCCCTAACTCATTAACATATGCTCTTGGTTGGAGATTGTCACATCCTCACTGTAAATCATAACATCCTTCAATCCAACCATCCAAGGGTAGCCTTATCTTTTCTTCTCTAGGAGGAGGGAGAGTTTCCAAGAACTGTTTAGGGTCTTGGAATTCATTTGATTTAATTTGAACATCCAATAATTCAATTTCATTTTCCAATCTTTCAACCACTAAGCCAAGAAAACAATATTTATTCTCAGGTGTGAGTCGGCTAGATTTCAAGCTACGAAACAATGATGTTAAAAAACTCTGATCAATCTGAAATTTTGCTATCTCATCCCTTAAAATCAATAAAATTTCACTAGATAATAGATTTGCCACATACCCTGTCATCGGTGATTACCATCAAAGTTCTAAAAACTAGATTCTTTGGCAATGAAGTCAAAGCTTAGGATCTTGAACATTGGAATCATCAAGTAGATGATTTCATCCTTCATATGTGTCTGATTGTTATCCACCATCAGCAATTAGATCTGCAACTTGAATGATCTTTCCCGGAGAAGATCTGTCACCTCTTCCCCAGTATGGTCGCCACTATTTTAGGGCCTAAATCTACCTCAGACTGAGAAAGGCAGGTCTAGGGTAACATCAAACCATGCTTAACCTAATAGCTAGCCCTACCAGGTCAGGAGAGGGCTCTCTCCTTGTCAATCTTAGGAAAATATAGCAAATGAGGCTTGAGATGATTGATATAAAGACTAATTTTAGGCTAGTTATATGCTCATAGGAGTTTGATTGAATTTTATGTTGGTTTGCTAGATTAAATGTGAAAGGAAGTATTGGGTCCGGGGAATGAACTCAGTCTTGAGAGGTTTCTGTGGGGCGAGGTAGGAAAGTGCTTTAGTACTTCAAATCAGGTGTAATGGTGAGTCTTGAGACTGGTGAGGAGTTGGAGAGGGCATGAATGTGTCATGAGTCCTCTTCAAATAGTAGAAAACATGTAAAACTAATGAAACCCTAAGGTAGAGCACTGCAACATATGATTTCCACCTTTATACTTGATTCATTTAGTTAAGCAGAAAAGAGAGAGATAATGGCACACATAAACATATGATAACTTGAATCATAGAAGGAAAAACAATACTAAGTCACCTTGTGTTTGGTTAATTTAGTGTGTCCTAAATTGCTACATTAATTTTGTCAATCCGGGATTCGTAAGCTGACGAAGTGTGGTGCACTATATGTGCAAGATAACCTATTTCTTATTTTTGTCATTTTTTATTTTTATTTTGTTTTGGGGGGTTTTATCTTGGTTTATGAAATTCCAATTCCTAAGTTTCTAGAAGGCAAGTATGGTTATAAGTTTTAAGGCAGTTATGTCCTTTGTAAAGATTCCCAAAACTTAACACTTCAGAAAATAGACTATAGTGAAAAATAACACTTGAATAAAAAATTGAAAGGATGCTGCTAATTAAAACAAGTAATTCAGGAACTACTGATTATGAAACCATCATCTCTGCTGCTGTCTAAATTCAGAAAACTAACTTAACCTACTGCACTCAAGGAAATCAAAGATTGCAAAGAAAGTAAAACTAGAATCAAATTACATCATCCACATTTCAATCCCTCGCCAGTAGTCTCGTTATGACTTTCGGAGGTAACTGTCAATGAAATGAGAAATTCAATTATCTAATTGTAGAAAAGTAAATTAAAATTAAATCACAACACCCATATTTCAATCCCTTGCCAGTAGTCTCGCTATGGCTTTCGGAGGTAACTGTCAATGAAATGAGTAATTCAATTATCTAATTGCAAAAAAGGAAATTAAAATCAATTCACAGCATTCATATTTCAATCCCTTGCTAGTAGTCTCGCTATGGCTTTCGGAGGTAATTGTCAATACAATGAGCAAGTTGATTTTTAACTAATCAAAGCAAATTGAACAAAACTAAACTTCAACAAAAAAGAACTGGAATTAAAAGAAACTAGGAAAATAAAATTAGCAGAGGATCAATTCCATATCTAGTCATTATGAAATTTATATGCAAATGCGTAGGCTGCCTACTCTATCTTGAAACCTGCACACACTAATCAACGTTAAACAAAACTTATAAAATCATGAGCAAAAGTGACATGTTAGAAATATATACACGAATGAATAATCATAAAATGATGCATGAGGACTATACAGCAATGAAGAAAATGAAACCTCAGTATGTAGGGGCCCTCTGCAACCTTGGCTAACGGGTTATCAACTCCAAATCACGTTCAAGCAAATATGGAAAACAGAGTCTTCATATATATATATATTTATATAGTATATTATCTCAAAACAGAGTTATAGCAATAAGCTAGTGTCACGGCACAATGGTTCTTAATAGAAAAAATTACACATCAAAAGCTAGCTATTATGCATATTAGAACGCGTTATTTATAACAGAGGCTTCATAACTGTCTTTCTAGAAAAATTGCATGAACAGAGGACATGTGAAGAACCACGTCCATGGATTTAGCAGTATGGTCATTGGGATTACGCAATCTTATTGAAAGCGGCTGTTGGATCCACATTGTGGTCAGCCTATAGATGTTAGCACGCCTCCAAAGATCTAGAAACAGTCACAAAAATCTTCATGTGGTCGAAAATGGAGTCCTAGATAATTTTTATTGATATAAATTTTATATTGAATAGCTTTTGTTTTATAAAATAAAGTAATATTTTTGTTTTTATTTAATTGCTAATTAACATATATATAATATATATTATATATATATATATAAAATACGTTTTGGGAGAAGTTTTTACAAGTTGATTTTTTATTCTCTTCATTCAAAAACATGTCACATTGTCTAGTATCATTTTACAATGAATTTAATGTTATTAGCTTTCCTTATTCTTTGTATATTCAATGA
Organism: Pinus taeda; assembly: GCA_000404065.3. NCBI lineage: Eukaryota > Viridiplantae > Streptophyta > Pinopsida > Pinales > Pinaceae > Pinus > Pinus taeda. The sequence goes on from APFE030626919.1 coordinate 223,000, forward strand.
GCTCAAATCCCACCTTCTTACAAGAAACAACTTGAAAACAAAGATAATAGTATTCAATCTTCCTTCAAAAGTCTATATATGATTATGAACTAATAAGGCAAGGTGTTGAAGATATTAGGTACCCACTTGGTTATCAAGATATGAGATATAGACATCAATCTAACTAAGAAATAATCCCAAAAAATTAAATGCAAATCACTCACATGCTCTTTATAAAAAATCCCAATCACTTTTTGGGGATCATGATTTAATGCATCACTCTCCAAAGTTCATATGAATAACTTTGATTATTTTAGATATTACCCAAATAGAAAATTATTTTTCTATCCATGGCATTACCAATGACTTATATAAACTAAAAGTTGAGGATATATATATATATATATATATATATATAATATATATATAATAATATATATTATATTATATATATATATATAGTCAATCTTTGTACTCTTAATTTAATAAAATATTTTGGTGGAGGTGGTGGTCGATAGGTAAAATTTTAGGGGCTAATATTTACAAGTGGCCTACTTTTCTATGCTTTTACCAAAAGAAGTTATTCACTAATTTCATTTTTTTTTATATTATCGCCCAAAATTTACAAAATAGAACTATTTTACCTTAAAATTTGCCAAAATTGTATTTAGAGAATATACGTTTTTTAGACATTTGAATATTGTTACAAAAATATCATCAAACATTTTAGATATCGCGTATTATGAGCAGTGAAATTTTTCAAGGTTTCTAAACTTAAAAAAAATCCCATCCTTAAAATTTCGGTGGTTGAGTCTCGTTTTTTGGGACAATCGTTGTTGTCTCGAGTTGAAGTGGGACATTGTTTGCTTCCTTTGGTGTCCTATTCAATTTCTACAATGGTGAAAAACAATATAATACTTCCAAAACTCACAAGTGTTAATTATGTTTACTAGAGGAGAAAAATGCAACCGATCTTTATAAGCAAAGATATATGGGAATTGGTAATTGATGCTTATGATATGCCTTATGATGATGAACATCAAGCACTAGATACTAACGATAATAAAAAATTAAAGGAATCTATCAAGGACGACAATGAAACACTTTCCTTAATTGGCATCGTAGTTGATGACTCAATTTTTCCACAAATTAGTATAGCACAAACCTCTAATTATGCATCGAAAAATTTAAAAAATACACATGAAGAGTAGTAGTTTCTAAACTATGAAAATTAAGGACTAATTTTGGAAATGCAAAGGTGCAAAGTAATCAATGAGTGAATGATTACATCATAAAAAGTCAGGATCTTGTGAATCAGACAAGGACATTATGAAAAGAAGTTGCAGAAAGAAGAATGATTAAGAATATCTTAAAAACATTTGTACCAAAATTTGAAATGGTCACTACAAGTATCATGGTTTCTAAGGGTCTTAATGTCATGAGGATTGATGAATTAAGTGGATATTTGTTAGTTGTTGAATAAAATTATTCAAGTGAATACATGGATAATGCATTCTCCACAAAGTATAGGGGGAGAGGAAGAAGCAAAGAACAATTCCATAATCAAAGCTTTCATAATTAGAACAAAAATCAACATAATTTACAAGGAAATGTATTCCCTTCAAGAGGCAGAGGGACAATTCTGAGTAGGTTCAGAGGAAGAAGCAAATGTGGATCTTGAGGAAGAGGAATAGATGGAGGAAGAGAAATATATCAAAGAAAATGACCACAATGTTATTAATGTCACAAATTTGGTCATATTGAAAGAGATTGTTATGCAAAAATGAGATATAATGAACAAAAAGGTGCTAATACAATGGTTGAAGAAAGTAGAAATGATAAGTGGTTCATATCAAGTTTGATGGCACATAATGAAGAAACTAATGCATGGTATATTGATTCAGGATGTCACATCTCAAGAAGAGTTTTTTACTAGAATAAATGGTAACTATTATGGTAAAGTTGTATTTGATGATGATAGTATTGCAAAAGTGAAAAGGAAAGGTACATTTGCAATTCCACATTGCAATGGGAAGAAGAAGTTTATTAATGACACATTGATATCACCAACTTTGAGGAATAAATTTCTTTTCTATGGGACAAATGATGGATCATAATTATAAGTTGGTATTTGAAAGGATGTTTAATCATGGATAAGTTGAATAAAGACGAAGTGGTAGCAAGAGGAGAAATGACTGAAGATAGGATTTTCAAGCTCTCCTTTGTTTCAAGCAATTCACAAAGTTTAAATGATAGTAATTTTGAAAAAATAATTACTAGATCATAAAGTTAGGCTGTAAATTTTGCACTTATGGCTAAAGCAATGGAGATGAGATCCAGATAATCATGCAGAAGCATTAATTAAAAAGGAACGAAATGAAGCCATGGAAGCACAAATCAATAATTTAATGAAGAATGATACTTGGAATTTGGTCAAATTACCCAAAGGAAAATATGTAATTAGTACTAAATAGGTGCATAAAACTAAGTATAAATCAGATGGTTCAATTGATAAGTATAAAGGCTGCCTAGCTACAAAATGATACACTCATAAGGAAGGGATTGATTATACAAAGACATTTTCTCCAGTAGCGAAGACGGATAGAATCAAGATGGTTCTTATACTGGTTGCACAATATAAGTGGATAATTTATCAGATGGATCTTAAATTAACATTCTTTAATGGTTATGTAGATGAATAAGTCTATGTACAATAACCTAAAGGCTTTAAGATTCCATGAAAAGAAGATTTTTTGTACAGAGTAGAGAAAAATCTATATGGTTTAAAGAAAGCTCCAAGGGCTTCGTATTAAAAAATTGATAAGGTTTTCAAGATCATGGTTTAGTCAAGAGTTCATTTGAATCTAATCTTTATATACTTCAGTTAGGACAAGATATTCTTATTTGATGATTTGATCTATATAAGGAAAAATTATAAATTGTTTCAAATGTTTAAGTCACATATGTTTGCAAAATTTGAAATGATGGATCTTGGTGAGTCATATTATTTCTTGGGTATAGAAGTATGGCAGAAGGAAGATGGTATTTTTATGTTACAAGCCAATTATACTAATGGGATATTATCAAAAAGTTCAACATGTTGAGTTGCAAACCAACTGCAACTCCTTGGGAAGTCACGATGAATTTATATAGACATGATGACTCCAATATAGTTGATGCTACTCTATATTGTTGGTTGGAATTTTGATCTACTTAAATTCAATTCGACTAGATATATCTTTTGCAATAAATATGGTATCCAAGTTAATGTCAGAACCCAAGGAATTGCATTAGAAGGAAGTTAAGAGGATTTCAAGATATATGCTTGCTAAATTTGGTTATGGCTTAGTATACAGAGAAATAGAGGATTTTAGGATGATTGATTTTACAGATTTAGATTGGGAAGGTTGCATGGGTGACAGGAAATCAACTTCAAGATATTCATTCGACATGGGTTCAACCATAGTTGCTTCAAATATTTAGAAATAAAATATAGTTTCTCTCTCCACAGCTAAAGTAGAATATAAAGTAGCAACAATAACATCTTGTCAAGCAATATGGTTAAGAAAACATTTGGAGGATCTACATGAGTAGTGAGAGCAACCTACTTAGTTGATTTGTGATAATCAAAGTGCTATTAAATTTTCCAACAATCTAGTTTTTCATAAGAAGATCAAACATATTGATATCTAGTATCATTGTGTTCAAGATATAGTTCAACAAGGTGTGATTGAGATAATGTATTAAAAAATAGAGGCTCAGGTTGTAGATATCTTCCAAAGGAAAGATGTTTTTGAAATTTGTCCAAATGATCATTATGGGGAACAAATGTTAGAAAATGAACATTTGAAGTATTCTAGAATTATTATTATTGCTATGAATTTTTATTTTTTTGTTGCTATTGTTATGCCTCGAAAGTATTATTTAGATAAATATTTTTTTAGTTAAGGGAATTTTGGAGAGATTGTAGAATTAGTTGAAAGATTATAGGAAATGATTGAGACGAGCATTGGCTCATAAAAATGTATAAATATTGGCTTACTTAATCAAAATGTTTCAAGCTTATTCTATGATTGCTAAATTCGTGTTTGCTCCATCATTCAGTGTATTATTCTTCATATTTAATAAATAAATTATTCATATTAAAAATAATATATATTAACAGCTAACTTCTAAGTTTTTTTTTGGTAAGTTTGGCAACGGTGAGGCTACATCATGGTCATGTCCGAGAATAACACCCAATTAGGGCATGTAATTGAACCGATTACTTAACATCTAGGGGTACCTTAACATAACACTCGATCACCGTCTATCCAAGACCTAATGGACTTATTAGTTTTACTATTAATAATAAACATTTAAAAAATATAAAGATAATGTATGACAAATATTTATCTTAATAAAATATATATGGGGCAAACTATACTAATTAAAATATAAATTGATTTTGTAATTGTAATTGTCCATTATTTTCTACACAAAATAAAGTTGATTATAATGAATTTATTATTGTGTCGAGAAGAGCTCTCTAGTCCATTATGGTAGAGATGTTATAATGTAATGTAATGTTTAGCATTTTGAATTAGTCAAATTACATAAAAATAAAATAATAAAACAAAATTATTATCTATATAATTATAAATATACTTAATTTTAATTAATAATTCAATCATCATATATCCATCTTAACTCTAGATCTACCATCAAAATCTAAAATCAAAATGGATCTATGTTGGTATATTTTAAGTACTTACATTTTTTTAAAGATGAACTTATGATGTACATCATAAAAGAAGAGAGATGAAATTATCCTATACATTTAGGTTGAAGATTACACTGTTGGACAATTAACAATTTTATGAATAAATTATCATAGCTTATGATAAAACGAGTGCATTTTTATTGAAGATTACATTGCATTTTAGGAATAATAACAACGATGGAAATAACTATAGTATATATATAATATAATATATAAATATAATATATATATATAAGAATATAATAAAATATAACTATATTGTGTAAAATTAATAGAAAAATTAATTTAATTAAAATAATAATAAAATAAAATATAGGTTAATTATTAAATTACTATAGTGATGGTTATCCCTACTGTTGGTTTGACAACTGATTTATGATAAGTTTTACCATTGTATTTTAGAAAACTTTTATAAATATTTTTAATGAATGAAAGGATATTGAATAGAGGTAACAGAATTAGTTATGATTGTTTAAGAGTTTGTTTTTATTAGATGTAACGTAATAAGTTAATGAACCAAGATTCAAATACATTTGGTAGGAGAGGAAGTATAGCCCCTTACAATCCACTAGTGGGTTATTCCAAGAGGCATGGTTTTTCTTGAATATAGTGATCTGGCAACTCACATTTGTGGATAACATCTAGTAATGGTTTCCCCCATTGTTAGTTAAGAACCGAGTTATGATGAATTTTCCCATTGTTTAAAAATTATAGAGTTAAGAAAGCTTTTGATTTGTGTGGAGCATAGCAATGTTTTTTTCTTTTCTTTTTTTCAAAACTAGGATAAGCCTAGCATGAGGCCAACCCTAATGTTGGATAGAAGAACAATCTACCACCAATATGATGTTGGCACCAAGATTGTGCAAGACTTGGTCAAACTTGAATGGTTCTTGGGAAAGTGCAACCCCGATATTTATCTCCCACTCTCAACCCCTCCCTATAAAATTAAAATTTGAGACCTAATGGAGACTAAAACCCCACACAAATCAATCAATCTACACCTCATAGGTTGGAGAAAAGCATTGTTATTAAAAGAACAGACAATATGGTGAATATAGAGAATATCCATACGATTAAATTTAGTATCAATTTTTGTAGCACTTCAACATATTGAAACCATTATTGTACTTCTTCATAGTCATTCACAAGTTGAGTAAGTAAAGTATGATTTATTAAATCTCCTTAATCATAGCAAGTGGAAAAATAATCCATGACCAAATATGTTATGATGTGATTTACCCATGAGATGTAAACTAGTTGGCTTCTATGGGGTTTAGTCCCCATTAACTTTCAAGTTCAAATCTCATGAGAAGGGATTGATGGTGATTTCCACCTATGGGGGAAATAAACTATCCCAAGGGGTGTCCAAGCTCGACCAAGTCTTGTGCAACGGTTGTTGTATCCCATTGGTGCATAAACAATGTTTTCATTCAACATTAGGGTTGGCCCTAGCCTAGGCTCCATCTATTTAAAAAGAAAAAAAATTGCTACAATGGGATTTAATTAGATCACCTCTCAATTAGCCATAAACCTTTACTTTATAAAAAAATTAGTGACATTTTTCTTTTTAAATGACAAAGAGATGGGTGTGTTATGGTAGGATTCTATAAGATTATCTATCAAATCACCTAGTAATTTTAAGCTTTAGAAAATTTCATTATGTTTACTTTTATTATGTCTAAGAAAGGCACATATTTTATCAACTATGGTTTATTATTTTGTCTTTACAAGGGCTAATATGTAGGTTTTGAAAAGTTGAATTTGGGGTTTTCTTGAAATATTTGGATGACATTTTCCTAGTTTGTTGGAGCCTTGGGTATGTTGTTGGGTTTTTCTTTGCATTATTGCTACATTAATTGTAAATATTATGGGAGTTGTGGGCATCATAGTACATTGAATCTAGAGAAAATTTGAGGGGCTGAATTTCACTCATGGGTTAACTTTCCATGTTTTTTTTCCAAAAAAAAAACTCAAGGGAAGTATGCCTCTGAAATACTTTAGATATTTCACATGGAGAATTGTAAGCCCATGGACACACCTCTAGCTACAAACTGGAGGAAGGAGAATGCCACTTCAGGTGAAGATGTTGATGTTACCATTTATAGGCAGCTTGTGGGGTCTTTGATGTATCTTGTGAACACAAGACCCAACATGTGCTATGCAGTAAACCAACTAGGTGAAGCTATGGTGAGGCCTACCAAGTTGTATTGGAAGGTAGAAAAGCATGTGTTATGGTATCTTAGAGGCACTATTGAGTATGGATTATGGTACAAGACGACAGAGGGAGTGAAGCTTCAAGGCTTCACCGATGCAGATTGGGTAAGGAGTCCATCAGACAAGAAAAGTACTTCATGTGTTATCTTTAGTGTTGGATTCGCAGCTATTTCCTAGTACAACCTGAAGCAAAGGTTTGTGGCACCCAGCTTAGCAAAGGTTGAATACATGGTTGCAAGTCAAGTAGCATGTGAGGCCATATGGTTGAGGAAAATACTTGTGGGTCTTTTTAGTCAGGAGATAGATTTGATAGTGATATATTGTGATAATCATAGGTGCATTAAGCTCTATGAGAATCTAATATTTCATGACAGGTCCAAGCACATTGATATTTGATATCACCATTTGCACGACTGTGTGCAGAGGAGAATTATGTTGCTAGAGTGCATTCCAACTGAGAAGCAAGATGCTAACATCTTGACAAAGGTATTGTCAAGAGGTAAATTTCTAATTCCACAGGTGTTGGATAGGGGTGGTGAAAAATCTATTTCTTGCTAACAGGGAGTGTTGAAAAAATGTAGCAAGAAAGGCTCAATTTGACTTTAGCCTTATTCAAATTAAGTAAATTGAATTTCCACATCAGCAGGACAACTAGAAGGCAGTTGACTAGTGTGACATGGATCTTGTCACTCAATTAACTCAGTAAATTCGGGTTAGTGGGCTTGGAGTTCAGTTATGCATGTGTGATTGCTAAATTTTAGTAATATCATTCATTTATTTTCAGTTGTATTCAGTTAATTGACCTATAAGTATTGATAGATTCAGTTGAAGGTCAGTTGTGATGTGGGACAATAGTTTAACTCAAATATCTATCAGTTAACTAATAAATTAGCCCAAAATAGCTAATGCATGCATGGAATTCGAGTTCTACAGTTGAAGTGGAGATGTCAAGGCCAATGTAACATGAGTTATATACTAGTTTGAGTGTATAGGTGTTGCATGCAATCATGAGATCAATCCTTTGGAATTATGCAATCAATTTGGAGGAAATTCCTATATTTTAGGGGCTAATTTCCTGAGGATTTGCGCAAGGAAATAGGAGGCTTAATGAGAAGATAATTGACTAAGTGTTGGCTAGAGTTTCTCATTCAGCAGAGAGAAAAATTATTCTTTTGCAGGTTGAGCTCAGAGTTGGAGCTAGCAATTGTAATAGTTTCTCTATTCAACTATTTAATGCAAAGGGGCTTGAGGGGGTTTTCCCAGTTGGGTTCCCTTAGAAATCTTTTTAGATTTTTGGTTTTCTTATTGCATGTATATGCATGTTTTTCTAAATTGTGATCTCTATTCCGCATATTAGTAGAGTAGAATTGTGTCTCTCTTTTTTTCAGTTTGAAATATTGAGCAGTTGCAATTTCTATCAAATTTCTACAAAGGGGTTGAATCAATGTGAGAGCAATTTTACTATTTCATAACTTTTCATAGTAATTCAATTATAATACAATGAATCATAACCATAATAAATGTATCAATACGTAAATAATGCAACATAAAGTGAGCATCATATTAATAGCACATCAAGAAGCCATCACATAAAACACATACAAGTTTTTTCATGGAAATCCATACAAGAGAAAAGCATTAATCCTTCTTCTTCTTTATCTTCAATTCATTACATAGATTT